>JADDOH010009329.1:0-139252 GCA_016648135.1 Agrypnia vestita
ATATAAAAAAAAAATATATATTATTATTTTTTCATTTGCCTCCCACAGGCACGATGCCGTGACAGTGTGTATTATCAATGTCTCTTTTATTATGTATGGTCATATTTAAAAAAAAAAAAGAAAAAAAAATATATATATATATATATATTGGTAATACGAGTAAGGACAGACTTTTTAAATACATTTCCTAAGAAAATAACAACATTTTATCGCAAATTGGCCGTCTTCGTTAAACTTTAATTAGTTTTCTTGTATTTATAAAAAAAAAGTAAAATGTCATAAAATAACACGTCCTGCTATTACTTAACGAAGGAGAAATTCGCAATAAAAGTTCTTAATGAATAAAGTCCGCCTGTAGATTATCTTACACAAAGAACGCGCCTTAAAGTTTGAGATAAACATCTTGTCGGTCTTCCAGCTAATTGGCGATCGGGCATACCTGTATACGTAACGTATTTTCTTTGCAGGTGAGATAGTTAAGGTTTATATTATTAATTTGTAAATTAAAATACAACTAACCCCAATACTCTCTGATGTGGAAGCCTAAATTTCGAAACGGTACCAAGATGCACGTAGACCTCTTTCCATTTAAGAAAATTAATAGAATTAGTATGTGTAAGCCTTGTGAACGAGGCACATTATTTCGTCGTGTTTGTGTTTAGACCATAAACACCTTCTTTCTTCTTCTTTTGGTGTCATGTCAGGTCCCCCCAACGTTGACTACCACCCGAGAGAAAGCATCCCTGTCCTGGGCAGCACGAAACAGCTCTCCAACACTTCTTATGCCCGTCCAGTCGCGTATATTGCGGAGCCAGGAAATTTGTCTCCTTCCAACACCTCTACGACCCTCTATCTTGCCCATAAGAATCAGGTGGAGCAATTCATATTTTTCTCCTCTGAGCACATGACCCAAATACGATACCTTTCGGATTTTGATATTTGTCAGCAACTCTCTATTCACTCTAGCTCTTTGAAGAACTCTTGTGTTGCTGACCATATCCGTCCAGGGTATCCGGAGCATTCTCCGATGTATCCACATTTCGAACGCCTCCAGCCGGTTCATGCTACTCACTTTGAGGGTCCACGATTCCACTCCGTACAGCAGGACTGACCATATATAACATTTGACCAGTCGCTGTCGAAGTTTCAGGTTAAGATTGTCATCGCAGAATATCTGTCTCATTTTGTTAAAAGCAGCTCGCGATGCTTCAATTCTGCATTTGACTTCGGTTTCTGGGTCGAGGTCTTCCGCTAGGATACTTCCAAGGTATTTAAACTTTGTCACTCTCTCTATACCAGCCCCATTCAATGTGAGGAGTGCTCCCGTGTGATCTTGCCTACTAAACACCATGAACTTTGTTTTGCTCACGTAAACCATACTTTGTCCATAAACACCTTCACAACGAAATAATGTGCGTCGTACGCACGGGTTACACATACTAATTCGATTGTGTTTCTTAAATAGAACGAGGTCAACCTTTAAATTGTGGTCCTATGGTGGCTGAAACGATGTATCTTCCTTCGGTTAGGTTAACGCGCATGTGAAGAATGTTTTGGGAAGGTGGGAAGATGTAGGTATTTACATGCTAGTATAGTGGTTGTCCTGACGAAGAGATGGGTATATCTCGAGACCGGTAAACTAAAAATCTCCGTAAATGGTTATACAGAGTGTACCAGAGCTAGCAGCAGAAACTTGGCTGGTAGATTCCTGACTATGTTGTGAGTCTAAAATGTTCATGGAGTTATGGAGATATGCAATATCAAAGTGTGCATTTTTTTTTCAATATTTCTGACTTATTTTTTGCAAAAAGTTGAACTATCATTACAGTAACCCGTATCAATTATGAAAAATTCATTTGCTTCAATACAACTTAAATAAAATGATAAAAACCTTGTGAAAAATAACTTTTTGAATTTTCGCAACGTTTTTATCATTTTATTCGGCTTGTATTAAAGCGAATGAATTTTTCATAATCGACGTAAGTTACTGTAATGATAGATCAACGTTTTGCAAAAAAAAGTAAGAAATATTGAAAAAAAGAATGCAAACTTTGATATTGCATATCTCCGTAACTATTGATATTAGGCCATGGTTGCTTGAACATTTTAGACTCATAACATAGTCAGGAATCGACCTGCAAAGTTTCTGCTGCTAGCTCTGGTACATCCTGTTTACTAACTTTTTATTGAAGTTTCTCGAATCATAAATACGAATCGGTTCAAAAATTTTACCAATTTTCTGGTGAGGCTGACAGAGCATTTTTCCGAACACGTGATCACACGGCTATAACAGTTTTCAAATGACACTACTAAAAATATTTTCCAGCTAATTACGTACTGCGACGTCAGCCAATGGCGATGCACCAATTTGGCGCGTAATTGAGCCCATCAATTGACATTTCGAACCGGAAATGGTGGGCAGAACGGTAAAACAAACAAAGCTTCCGGATCCGAGACAAATCTCCGCATCCGATTGGTCGGCACAATTTGGCAGCGGCAAGCGATACGCAGACAACCAATCGAGGATCGCTATAATATTATAGTATTGTAAATTGAAAGTAATTAAGATGAATTACAGACGTCTCACAGAGATTTAGCTATTCATGTGGTAAATTATGTATAGAAGTATTTTTTTAGCATGCGCAGGCCTTAAGACCTATCATTGGGCTGGCTTAAGTGATCACTCTAAGCCGAGTATAAAGTGTTTCATAGATTAGTGACTAGTGCGAATTATTTTAAACTACAGAACAGTATCATTGTACGATTTGGCAGATATTTCGTGGTGCAACATTATAATTTAAAATATGTAATAGACACACACAATATGAGTTATTAAATTACTAGTTTCGCGAGGACTAAATACAAAATTTATCAAACTAATCTGGTGGGTCAGGGGGGCGCGCGGTGGTGTAGGGTGTTTTTTCCCAAATAGCTCTAGGAGTGATGAAGTGGACTGAAATGTGATATTATTTAGTGTTTCTAGAATTCAATATTTTTAGGATTTCAACGTTTTCCAAACTATTCATTATCCATCCTCTATGAGGAACCGAGTGGAGTAATTTTAATTTGTAACTATCGAAAGAATGATTAGTGTTAATTATATGATTGGAAAATTCGGATGCGATGATGGATGGAACATTAGCGGCGATGTTCTGTATTTATGCGTGTATTTAAGTTTCTAGTGGTTTGGCCTATATATATATATATATATTTATCACAGTCTCCGCAGGTTATTTCATATATCCCGCTTTTTTCCAACATACCTATTTATTACCAGCTTATTACACAAATAATAATATTGGTAAAAAAAATTAAATTCAACAACAAAAATAGGTTTATTTGACGTTTAAAAACAATCCATGTTATATAATTGATGGATTTGGCGTTAACATTGTAGAGATTATTTTAGATATTCATTAAACTGGATGGGAAACATAACTATATAATCTCTATTTGAGTTTAATTAACCAGTTTAAACCAATTTTTTGACAAACTAACCAAAATCAGTAAAAATTACCTACTCTCTTTTAGCTTTATATTTCAGTCGCGATTTTAGGCTGTGAGAAAAGCGGCATCTAGCATAGTGCAGCGTCTTGGTAGGGTTAGTGACGGACATTGTCACAAAGAAAATGATGATTTTTTTACTTTTTTTACCACATCATTATTTGTGCCATTTTTAATATGCGTCGCCGACATTGTTGCATAGAGAGTTATGCGTAAAAATTATCTTTATTACTTCCTTTCTTTTATTTCGTGGCATCTGCTTGTCTACTTGTCTGACGAAAAAACTTTGAATCGATTTTATACCCTTTTCCCGTTATCCAATCGAGCTGAAACTTTGCAAGTAGACTCTTGACAACGATGAAGAAGATCTATCAAATTTTCGTTAAAAAAAAATATTATAGTATTGAAACGGGGTGGTTTGGTTTCAAGATATAAGTGCAAGTGACAAAGGCGTGGAAATAACTGAAAAGACAAAAACAAGAAATAGCCGCAGATACGGGATTTTCGTTTACTCTCAGGTGCACATATCGGTATAATTTTGGATTTTTAAAATTTTTAATGGTGTTTTCATACATCTCGGTAAGTTATATGGGGATTCCGACGCATATGGTAGACACGAAACCCGAAAATGAGAAAGGGAGTATTGTGAAAAATTTGTTTTTTATGGGTTACTTTTTATCTAATTATTTTATAAACTTCGTCAAAACTTGCGTCACGTGCTAGTGTTGGTGATGGACTATTTTTTATTTTGTATTTTGATTCCACATTTTCTGGTCTAACTCCACCCCGCATCTCCGCCACAAACTACAAACAAACACAAACTACAAACTACCCCAACTAAGAACAAAAGTCAAATAAGAAAATGATAAATGCATTAAAATAATAGTTAATTGAAAGTAATGAAGATAAATCAAAACTGAGGATGAAAGCATAAGTCAATTATGAAATACTAACTATGCCCACGGCTTCACGTATAGATTTTTTAGTAACTTTTAGCCATATTTTATCAATCTGTGTATTAATCTTAACATATAGATGAATGTTGTCGCGGACTTTTTTATAGAACTTTATGAGTTTTACTTTATAGAAAGTATTTAAATATTTATTTACAGAAAGCATTTAAATATCTATTACCGTTAAGGCAGCGTTCATATAAAACGCATTTATCGACCATTTTTTCGTGGACTTTAGTTGTAATATTTTTTATTTAACGGGATAATTTATAGCCTATTTCTACCCTGAAAGTCTAGTTTAAATATTAGTGAAAGAATTTTTGAAATCGGATGAGTAGTTTCGGAGTCTACCTCCTACACCCAACCTTACAAACTTTACTACTTTATATATTAGTATATAAAAAAAGTTATAAACAGCTCAAGAACATAGGTGAAACGAGAAAAAAAAGCATATCATAAAACATAAGTCAAGGTGCATAAGAAATACATTAAAAATATATAATTAACTGGAAATGAAAAGTAAATAAAGGGAAGAAGACAAGGAAAACGATAAAGGAACCGAGGCGGCAGTGGATCAAACAATTATGTTAAAAAATCTATAAAAGACCGTTATAACACTATTTTAGGGAGCGTCAATAAACCACGTGATCAAGAGGGAGGCGATAGATAGAATTTTACGCTGGACTACGTGAGGGGAGGGGGTAAAATGAAAACGATACAGAATATGCGATCATTAATAATTTTAAAATAGTTCTCGTAAGAGATTGTAAGAGAGAATGTCTTCTGGAATTAAAGGAATTAATGGAAAGAGGAAGGGGTTCAAAATGGAACCACGTCGTTTCCCTAATGTCCCCACTGCAAGTTTGAACTACGTGAAAACACCAAATTTTTTTTTAGTATGAGTAGTTGTAAATGAGTTCTTTGAGCCAGTGATTAGTTAAGTCAAACAATGTTTATGTGTAGAGTATAGCGCCGTTGAGGTGAGTTCTCACAAAAACAGCGCTAGGCAGGGCGTCTCATAGCAAATAGCAAAAACTTTACAGGTAGATTTTTGCTTTGGTAATGAGTCTAAATGTTCAGGCAACCATCAACTTATAGTATCAATAGTTATGGAGATATGTAATATGAAAATTTGCATTTTTTCCAATATTTCTGACTTACTTTTGCAAAAAGTTGAACAATCATTACAGTAACCTACGCCAATTATGTAAAATTCATTCGCTTTGAAACAAGTCAAACAAAATTATATAAACCTTGCAAAAATTTAAAATTATTCCCATAACTTTTGATATTAGGTCATGGTTACCCGAACATTTTTGACTCATCTTCAAGGCGGAAATCTACTTGTAATGTTTTTGCTACTACTTATTTGACACCTCGTCTCAGCTTTCTAAATGTAAATTATCTCTTAAATTCAATAGATATTTTTAACACTAAATATGAAGAATGTCGTCATATGGTGAGCCAGATACTAGAAACTCGTCCCCCTCCCTGGTCTTGTATATTATATACATCACCCTCTTTATGTCTATGTTAAAGCTAAATTTGGAACAATCGTTTAAATTATGTTTTATCTGTCATTGTCAAATCGACATATCTATGATTATGTCCTATTTGTGTTATCCTTTAATTGAGGGAGACATTTAACCTTTGTAAGGTCTTCGGGTCAATTTTGACCCATTTTAGGATGAATGAGCAATTTTATCGAAAATTAACGGTTTTTAAATATTGATATTTTATGACTTTTATTTAATCGCTGTCTTAAGCTTATTTTCAAATTAATCTTTTTTTTAAAACTTATGTTATTATGCGTATGAACTTTTTTACTCTAACGGCCTTCGGGTCAAGTTTGACCCACAGGTAATAACAAGTTAATTTTTAACGCACAAAACGTTTTGTCTATTTTTTTTGTATTTCATCTTATCAAGCAATTGTGTCTCCCTGTTGGATGACCGAATAAAATAAAAAATAAATAAAAAAATTGAATGTTGAACTCCCCTGGAGCAAAATCACAGTGAGCATTCCCGTCCGAGGCATTCGTTATTATAATAGCAACAATTTGTACCGACTCAGGCTCTATCAATTGATAGGTGGTGCAAATTGTCGTTAAAGGTACACATTTATACATGACTATAGGTTTCGTGAATATCCTCATATAGCTATTTAAAAAATATTTTAAACATATAATCATATTTAACCAAATTCCAAGAGTGAAATAATTTTATGTGGTATTCTAGTATTCTAGTGGTGCAATGTTATTAATATTCTTCTTCATCTTCAATCTTCAACGAATATCTTACCACATCCCAACTCGCAATAACAGACATTCACCTACTTTTCATCTCCCCTTTTGTAAGACCAACTCAAAACAAAACTCCTTTATGTACAGATCCACAAATTCATTTAACACAAACTATCACCACATTGACATTTTCAACGCAACAATAAGAAACATAAAACAAACAATATCTACACTACCGCACCCAAACTAATTTGTACATTATATCTTCCCTTCTACTCCCGTCCCACATTCCCCTCCACCCTCTCCATTCGCTATTAATGTATGTTAAAGTAAATTTTTAAATTCAGTGGAAAATTTTTAAGATTGTTTTGCTGTTAACTTTTCCCAGAAGAAAATAAATAAATAAATAAACACACAAATACACACACTCACACAAACTCACTATTGGACATGTTTTTTCTTATTTTTTATCGATTGTATATATGTGTTTTCTTGTAATTGGCCCAAAACTCTGTACATCAATTATTGTTTTTTTTTCAATTATTAATTATATGGCTGTAAGAAAACCAATAAATGAAAATAAAATAAAATAAAAAAAATAGTATGGAAAAATGTCATCATCACCATCATTCTTGGCACTACAACCCTTGGTGGGTCTTGGCCTCCTCAATAATTTTCCTCCACTCATCTCGGTCTAGTGCCAGCTCTCTCCAGTTCCGAAGCTCCAAGGCAGAGATGTCTTTGAGGACGTTGTCACTCCATCTTAATTTTGGCCTTCCTAAGCTAATATTGGCCTTGAGTTCAGCTGGTGCTTGATGCTCGGAAAAATTTCATATACACATAAACAGAAAATTGCTTTAAAAAACTCCAATCAAAAAATATAGATGTCTCATTATCAATTGCGACAGCTGTGCTTGTTTATGGGAATGACAAAATTTTCAACTACAGATGTCGGTAGTATAAATACAACTCAACAGATGTGCAAGTGTGCAAAATAAATTGAAAGATATTGTCGTCTATCATGGGTGGAATTGCTAAACCCCACATTGTGTTAAGTGATCACTTAAGCCAGCCGTTCGATAGGTCGTAGGCCCTGTGAACACCCAAAAAGACTTCCACACCCACTTTACATGATTTCAAAATTGTGATTAAATGAAATGAAAATACTGGCTTTATGCTTTTTGAATAAATTAAGTAGGTACTCTGAATTAGTTTTTTTTTATATATATTTTAATTTAATGAAAATTAAAACTAATAAGTGCATCCATTACTATATCGCATATTTCATCGGTATTTCAATCATTAATCAAAATATATAATTCTCTATGTAACGATGGCCGTCACTAACGCTACCTCAAATAATAATGAGGTATAATATTATAATATAAAAATAAGAAGCAAAAAAGACGAATTGTCTATTTTATAATGTCCATCGTTAAAGTTATCAAGAGGCTACGCTATTATAGAAAGCATTTTCATATCTCATCATTATTTGGTCCATCTGGTAACACTATTGACGGGGAACACTATTTCATAACTTAAAAATATTGGGGTTTTTTTGTTTTTATATTTTATCATCATTATTAGCGACATCTGGTAGAGTTTGTCACGAACATTGTTATATAAAAATATACATTTGTTCCTTTTTGTATCTATCTCATCATTATTTTAAAAATCTGTTCTGGATATTGTAACATAGATAATTTTGCTTTTTATTTTTTATTTTGTAGGTATATCTCATTTTAACACCCCATCATTATGTTCGCCATCTGATAGCGTTAGTGAAAGACATCGTTATTTTAAAAAATATATGCATTTTTCCTTATTATATCTCATTATCTATCATTTTCAAAATCTGGTAACTTCAGTGACGGACATTGTCACATAGAAAATTTTGCTTATGATTTTTTTACAAACCGTTTATGCGGGGGTGGTACGATACACGCGCCTGAGTAATGTCCCGCGCTATATTTTAATATTTGCATCCATGTTGAGCGTGACCAAATTAATGCGACGGCATGATTTAGTAATGTTGCGGCAACATTATTAAATTTAAATTAATACAGCCGTCTCTCTTGGCCGCGTTCCCGTCGGATCTTCCCTCTCCCTCGTTTCTCCGGCGGGCAGACGCGTCAGCCTCTGACAGGTTAAGCGCTAAATCCACATTTTGTATTCGATCCAATTCTTTTTTTTCGGGTCACCGAACTCAAACCATCTCGGAGTTTGCTTTATTAGAATCATCCTCGATCGATAAAGGAGACGAGACGAGAGACGAGAGACGAGAATTATGAAATAGAAATCAAAACGAGGATATACATGGCCAAAGATACATATAATTTGTATTGTGCTGACCCTAACATTTATGCTGATATTCTTGCAGATACCTTATCTTCGTTCAAAAACTCACTCATACACAACATCACTACATTTTCTAAACGATTACATGAATCTATAGATCCATTGAATCAATCATTCATTAAATACTAATCGCACTACATTCAAACACTAAATATACAATATGTACACATAAATATACATGTAAAATATAATTAATTGCAAAAATACACGTTACTACAGCGTGCTGAAGACACTTGTAATTGGGATAATGGGCATATCTTCACTATAATGTTTGTTATCAGAGTATCATGTACCTATTATCCTGTTAGTGTCTCTTATAAATATAAATAATTAAAAAATAAAAAAAGATACACTACCACTATCATCATAAGCTCGACAGCAATGGCCTTGGCTGAAACCAAAAGTCTCCTCCATTCTTGTCTGTCTGTTGCTGAAATTGAAATCAAAACGAGGAAGTCCACGGCCAAAGACGCATCGTCACATACCCTAGCTCCATGCATTTCAAGTGTGGAACATGCAGAAAATTACTTACATTGCGAAATCGGAACAGATTAAGGATCGATGTCCTCATTTTACATCGATTCAATAACAATAATGATCGATAATTTTCGATAATGATAATGAAAAGTTTTCTTTGAGTAGTATCTGTCAATGTTGATAATGAACGTAACTGATTTTTTTCGATTATTGACCTCTAACGATATTATCGTTTGTTGAAACGATATTTTCGATATACGAGGAAAGGATGGTTAAGTAAATATATGAGGTGAGTGTTGAAGGCAACAGGAATAGAGGGCGTCCGCGAAAGACCTGGCATGACAAGATTCAACAAGTGTTTGAGGATGACCCCGTTAAAAGCCGCAACAACCGTAGAACTCGTATGAATGTGGCCGAAGCAAAATTGGTGTGCCAGGATAGAAGAGTGTGGCGTTTAATCTTCTCTGCCCACCTCTGCAGAGAAACGGCATGATGGTTAGTTAGTTAGTTAGTTAGTTAGAAACGATATTTGGTATTGGTTCTTCAGAGACTACAAAGTTCCATAGAATCAGAGGCAGATACAGGTACTAATTAAAAATGTATCCAATTAAAGATAAACTATAGAAGTTTCGCAGAGACGAAGCTGATTTGTATATATGAAAAAAGTGGATGGAAGTCTCTAATCTTATTGCATTGTGTAGTGTGCTCACTTAAGCCAGATCATACAGGTTGTAACTTCTGAGTCATCGTATAAGGGACTTCTATCCACTTTTCTCAAATATAAATTAGCATCGTCTCTGTGAGACTTCTGCAATTTATCCTTTATTAATTCATCATCTCTAGGGACAGAATCCAGTGACTATTCTTAGAACATACTTTCATAAAAAAATATTGTTTAAAAATGAATCTTGCTGTGAATGCATCATAAAAAGTAAATATTTAGGGGACATTTTCTTAAAATTTATCGTTATCGACCCAATCAATACTAAATTTTTTTATCGTTTTGAAAATTTCGCTCCGTAAAATAGATTCAAAAAAATCTTCGCTACCTAAACGCTAGATGCAACGTATCTTTCGGCTCTTTGCCTGAAGCAGTTGATTTCCGCAACGTGGAAACTCTGGTTAATCATTGTCTGTCATACAGATGGCATTATTTTTATATAATTAATTAAAATTAACTTAGCTGTCTCCACTTTTGTATAGAAAACTAAGTTTATTTTAATTAAATTTTTTTTCTTTTGGGTCTCAGTCCTAGGATAGATCTGCAACAAGCACTCGATTTCTCCACTCTTCTCTGTCACCTGCCAGCCTCTTCATTTCTTGGTAGGTGCTACAGCGCACGTCTCGGATAATCTGGTCTACGTAGCTTAATCTCGGGCGGCTTCTACGATTGTTGCCTTCAACATTTCCCTCGACGATGGTAAAAACGGTTAAATAAAAATCATCAAATTATTAATTGTTCTACAGCTTTATTAATATTGATTACAATTAGCAAATACTTAAGTCAGATTTATAGAACTGCGTATACAATTATTTATGTTGGTCGTGCGCTTTCACATAACATCAAACAATTAAGAGAAACAGTGTCTCATAACTGTTTAAGCAAAAACTTTACAGATAGATTCCTGCCTTAGTAATGAATCGAAAATGTTGAAACAAACATGACCTAAGATAAATAGTTATGGAGATATTCAATATCAAAGTTTGCATTTTTTTCCAATTTTTCTGACTTATTTTTGCAAAAAGTTGAATATACATTACAGTTACTTAAATCGAATACGTAAAATTCATTCTCTTCAATACAAATCAAATAAAATGATAAAAACTTTTAAAAAAATCTATTTTCAATTTTGGCAAGGTTTTTATCATTTTATCCAACTTGTACTAGACCGAATGAATGTTTCGTAATCTTTATAAGCTACTGTAATAATAATTCAACTTTTTTCCAAAAATAAGTCGGAAATATTGAAAAATATGCAAACTTGACATTGCATATCTCCATAACTATTGATGTTAGATCACGGTTGTTTCAATATTTTCGATTCATTATCAAAGCAGGTATCCATCCACCTGTAAGGTTTATGCCACTATCTACGAGACACTGTGTATACATTGAAAAAAACTCACTTATTATACTAAAAATTTATTATTGCAAGTGTGTAGTCTGATGATATTGCAAAAACATCACAAAACCAGTAGCGAATTGAAGTTAGGCCTTATTTTATTTTATGCTTATTTTGCAATGCTTAATTTATATGATAATAATTTCCATCGAGAACCTTCAATTAATAATATCATTTATTTTGAATATTTATATCTATAATATAAGTACCATAAAGCTCCCATAGCACTATACAATAAAGCACTATACAAAAATTCACATTCCAAAAATATTTATTCCGTAATATTTATTCACGCTCAAATATGTGCAATTTTTTGTGTCTTTTACCATGTCGTAGAAAAAATCTTCGACTCGAGATAATCTCTAAAATTCATTTTCTATGAACATATGGAAAAAAGTATATAAAGATACGTATACGTTTCACAATAATATTCCATGTCACTAAACAAAGTATAGTACTACAAAAATAAGACTAACTTGGTGGCCTTTAGGAACCCATGACCATTGTATCATCACGACACGCGTTTTAACGTTGAAACCTTCACCAATACTACCAAAGAAACGTGATGGTGTCGTCCGCATGTACAAATATTGACATACTCTGTCAAACAACCGCCCCCACCCTGACAAATACCAAACGGCCGTACACAAGTATAAATACGTATCCCGTATTTATACTTGTGTACGGATAGGTACCATGAATCAATGACACCCACGTGCCCAAGCAACAAGCAAGGTCATTTATTTTAATATTTTCATAAAATACTTTTTTTTTTGGTCGACATTTCGATAGTAAATTTTGTATTTAATTACTCATTTTAGATATAAAATACTTTATTAATCTAAATATGTGACTTATTATGCTATTATTAGGTTTTCAAATTTAATCCATAACTCTTTTTACTCGCCTGACATTAAAATCATTTTATTTTTCAAGAATTTTCAACCGTCTGCAGAATAATTAAATTTTAATTGATATATCGTCCAAAATATTTACATCCAAAAAAATCTATTTGTATCAACCTTATACCCTTCTTTTGCAATATAAATATTTCTAAAAATATATATAATTTTTTTATTATAAATGTGTATGCGGAATACATGTCACAATCAATATTCTTACTATATTCAATCATCTCTAAATGTTTGTGCTTTGAAAACAGGACTAACTTGGTGGTTTTTCACAACTAGTCTCGAATCCCTAATTTTGGTCACTAGGTAGGTTGAAACATCTTTTATTCTTGTGAATCTTGTACGCCTTTGTACGACGATATTTTATAAGTCAGAATATATAAGACAGTACATTTATACGAATAAAAACATATACGCCCAGCACTTTATACGTAAATAAATATTTATATAGTTCCAAAAAATACTATACTAGTGACATCTGTTGTCTTTTCTCATGAAACAATATACATTGATTTCGCAGCTGGTAATGATACTTATATATTTATCACTTAAGCCAGCTCACACAGCTTGTAAGCCCTGGGCCATCATACAAAAGACTTCCTTACATATTTCTCACATAAATAACTTCGTCTCTGTGAGAATTCTATAATTTATCATAATTAAATAAAAATCCCGCTTTGGATAAATGGTGTTCTTATAACATACACTTATAAAAAATATTGTTACTCTATTTACTGTCTGAATACTGAATTTACTCTCTGAATAAAAGATTACTAAATAAGAATAACAACATACAAATGTTTGGCATAAAAATTTTCACTTCTGTAAATGTTCTGTCGCATAAAAGTTGGCGGACATACCTATTTCTGTCGTACAAAATTGGCGTACAATCTAGAATCAGACATTGCACTTAAAAAATATTTATTTATGTGAAACTTATTTCCCATGAAAGGCACAACATATATAGGGTTATTTGGAAAACATTAATAACCTCGCAGGACTATATTCCTGCCTTGATTATGAGTCGAAAATATTCAAGCAGCAATGCTTTTTGGAGTTACGCAAAATCAAAGTTCTCATTTGTGATTTATTTTTTACAAAAAGTTGAATTGTCATCACAGTTACTTATATCGATTACGAAAATACAAGTTGAATAAAATGATTCAAACCCTGCAGATATTGCAATTGGAATGGGAAGATTTTTATTCTTATATTTGACTTGTATTAAAGGGAATGAATTTTCATATTCGATATAAGTTACTGTGATAATAGTCTAACGTTTTACAAAAAATAAGTCATTATTGAAAAATATATATAAACTTAGCTGTCGCATATCTCCATAACTATTGAATGGTCATGGTTGCTTGGAAATTTTCGACTCATAATTAAATCGGGAGTACAGTCCTGCGGGTTTATCAATGTTTTTCAAATAATCCTGTTTGTGTTGTATGGGTATGGATATATGGAGATAGCTTATTGGAGTGTTGACTTAAAAAGCTGAAATCTATAGTAAACAGACAACATATTGACTTTAAATAATTGCCAAATTAGTGTTTAATCCCGACTTTGCACGGTCGAAAATTGCGTGTTACCGCGCTTGTTGCTTTGCGTGACATGAAAACCTTGGCGTTTATAGTCGCTCACAGCACTTGAAGGTTAATATAAACAAAAAAATTGTCCAATTTTAAAATCAACCGAATGGAAAAAGCTTATAATTCTTCTGTTAAAATACAAGCAGATTTATTTCATCACAGAATCCCCTACATATGGAGTTTGACCATTCCAAGTTATCTTTGCTTCTTGCCATCTGAAAAAGAAGAATAAATAATTAAATATTTCATTTATACGGAAATAATATTTACAAAAAGTTATACGTAATTTTTTGATGAGAAAATATCCGGAATTTTTTAATCTCACGGAATATATTTTTGCATGTCTGGCTTGTAGTACTTCGGCAATATAGTGGAAATCATCTAACTGAATCTTATTAAGCTAACTTAACACAATCCACAAAAACAAGACATTTGCAAACGTGAAAAATTTTGCTTCCAAAACTTCAGACAAACAAAGCAGCGTTTATCCCTGGATGCTCAAAGAGACACTGTATAGGCTAATAAGCATATGGAAAGCAAAGTTAAAATACTTACAGTATCGAAGCAAGAGTGAACTAGACACCTTCTCAGAACTACCGAGATGAAGTCTCTAAGACCCTGTTGCGAGCAAAACCCTCAGAGACAGAGTACATACCTAATGCGTAAATTCGCAGAACCTACAACACAGAAGAAATTGTGCGTTGGAGCAGACAGAGACGTTTTCTGGAGGGATTTCTGGAGGGACCATGTCGACAGAATGGACCAGACCGACCGCCAGGGAGACCACCAAAGAGATGAGGAGAGAGCTGGACTAATCAAAGAAAAAGAAGAAGAAGGAAAATTTGATAAGTTCCCATGTTTTCCAATTTAATCCTAACAGTATTAAAAATTTGTGATTAAAAAATATGATCCAGTATTCACTGTTTCTATGGTTTACATAAACCGATTTTATCTATGGATATTTTTTTTTGTATTCTGGTTTGTGTGAAAGAGATTTTTTATTTTTATAGAATTTTTATAAAATGAAAAGTAGTAACAAGATATGATCAGAGATTGTTTGAATCTAGACAAACTTACTTCGAAGAAATGCATTACCGAGAAAAATTAGCAGGGAATCCATAAAATCAGTTCTATGATGGTTAAGGAACAGAACTTCATTATTTCTGGGTCTACGGAAAGAGGTATTGAATTTTATTCGTCACAGTAACAAAGGCACATCATTGCGGCCGTTTAATATTTTGAATATGGCAACTTACTCAATTTCACTGTAGGAGTATTCTCCTCTATCCTAAGCCCATCATCCACGAAACTTTTCTTAAGAAATAATGTTGCACGGATTTGATGTGACTATTTTGTTTATTTAGAAAGGGGTAGGCAAGATCACACGGGAGCACGCCTCACATTGAATGGGGCTAGTATAGAGAGAGTGACAAAGTTTAAATACCTTAGAAGTATCCTAGCGGAAGACCTCGACCCAGAAACCGAAGTCAAATGCAGAATTGAAGCATCGCGAGCTGCTTTTAACAAAATGAGATAGATATTCTGCGATGACAATCTTAACCTGAAACTTCGACAGCGACTGGTCAAATGTTATATATGGTCAGTCCTGCTGTACGGAGTGGAATCGTGGACCCTCAAAGTGAGTAGCATGAACCGGCTGGAAGCGTTCGAAATGTGGATACATCGGAGAATGCTCCGGATACCCTGGACGGATATGGTCAGCAACACAAGAGTTCTTCAAAGAGCTAGAGTGAATAGAGAGTTGCTGACAAATATCAAAATCCGAAAGGTATTGTATTTGGGTCATGTGCTCAGAGGAGAAAAATATGAATTGCTCCACCTGATTCTTATGGGCAAGATAGAGGGTCGTAGAGGTGTTGGAAGGAGACAAATTTCCTGGCTCCGCAATATACGCGACTGGACGGGCATAAGAAGTGTTGGAGAGCTGTTTCGTGCTGCCCAGGACAGGGACGCTTTCTCTCAGGTGATAGTCAACGTTGGGGGGACCTGACATGATACCAAAAGAAGAAGAAGAAAGGGGTACCAAATCACAGAGACATATTCTAAGTGAACAGTAAAGAGTTTGGTAGTGTAAATATTAGCGAAATCGCAGGACATTCTTTTGACATTAAGAGTTTGAAGGATTTATTTACTACACAATCTATTTTTTTTATTTTTTTTTTTATTCAATTTATGGTACAAATACAGTTCTTATATATAACATATCAATTAAATATTTGTTTAATACTTGGTAGTCATGTAGACCTCATCAGTGAAGAGAGGCTCTTGAGTCTGATGAGGGAGCCACAGTTCTTATTCCTTGTTATAATATATAGGTACATAGTGTATACAAGTTATTTATTAATACACTAAAAAGGTAAATTGATAATGAAAGTATAGGAGTTATTTTGAAGAAAGCTATAGGTTTAGATGATTTATGAATTTATGTTTAATTTTAGAAAAATTTTAATTTTTTTGATTTGCTCTGAGAGGTTACTGATGCATCGTTTCTCGATAGGTTCATTTGTTCATTAGATGTATGTTTATAATCCAGATTAACTCCGAGGTCCTTTATAGACTTGACTACATCCAATTTTATGTTTTCTATTTTGGCAGTCGAAGGAGATTTTGATTTTTAAATATACATTATTTTGCATTTTTTATGTCAAGTTTTTTTTATGTCTAAGCCCTTTACTTTACACCAATTGCCAAAGGAGTCAATATCAGTTTGAAGGAGTAGGCAGTCTTGGGTAGTGTCAATTATTTCTTGTTATAATCTTGTTATCATAGGAATGAGCTGGGCTTTTTTGGCAAACTCAAACATATTTTCGACACCAAAGAGATCCCAATTAGCTTAAAAAGAAAAGCATTTGAATCGTGCATGCTGCCAATGATGACGTATGGCCCTACAAAAAAAATGTGTAGAACAGCTCAAATGCACACAACGATCCATGGAGAGATGAAATTAGGCGCAGAACTAGAGTAGTGGATATCATGGATCATATATCGAAGCTAAAATGGCAATAGATAGGGCATGTTGCAAGGAAAGATGCTACAAGATGTTCTGAAATGGAGACCTTGGGAGAATAAAAGAGGCGTCGGAAGGCCTCAAAAGGGAGAAATGGCTACAACTAGCGAATAATAAGGAAGGATGGAAGGGTATGAAAGCGGCATATATCCAGTAGTGGAATTATTAAGGCTGAGGAAGAAGAAAAAGAGGATTATTAAAAAGAAGTATTGTAAGATTAACTCAACGTAAGGGTGACATATATATTAAGCATCTCTCCTATAAATGTACACACACAGACACTGCGGGTAGACGTTAGAGACGTTATTATCTAATCCCTGCAATTTAGCCCATATTGATTTTGTAATAGGGTTGCTTACTTGGTGTGTATCAGCTTTTCCAGAGGTGTGGCGTTAATGTCATCCCTCGGGGAGAAGCCGCCCTCCTCCAGCGCCCGCGTGTCCACCGACAGCGCCACGTGCAGCCCTCCGCACGTGTAGTAGTGCAGGTCGAATCTGGATCAAACAAAATTTGCAATTTGCAATTATTTATTTATTTATTTATTTATTTATTTATTTATTTCAATATATGGTACAAACAGTACCTTTAACACAATAGAGTAGACATAGATGTTTACTACATAGATGTTTACTATTCTTTTTAACAATGAATATAACAATTTGTATTAATTAAAATTAAAAAATTAAATATAAATATAATGTCCCCAAACAACAATTGTATACTGGTATATGGGGACAGGAAATAAAGTAGAATAAGTAGGTACACAAATTAAATACAGGGTTATTTGTAAAATATTAATAACCACGCAGGACTATATTCCTGCCTTGATTATGAATCGAAAATGTTCAAGCTATTATGGAGATATGCGACATCAAAGTTCACATTTTTTTTTCAATATTTCTGACTTATTTTTTGTAAAACGTTGGACTATCATTACAGTAACTCAAATCGATTACGAAAAATTCATTATTTTCAATACAAGTTAAATAAAATTATAAAAACCCTGAAATTCGAAGGTTTTTATTTTTCTATTTGACTTGTATTAAAGGGAATGAATTTTTCTTATTCAATATAAGTTACTGTAATGATAGTCCAACGTTTTACAAAAAATAAGTCAGAAATATTGAAAAAAATATGCAAACTTTGATGTCGCAATCTCCTTAACTATTGATATTAGGTCATAATAGCTTGAACATTTTCGACTCATAATCAAGGCAGGAATGTAGTCTTGCGAGGTTATTAATGTTTTACAAATAACCCTGTATAAAGAATGTTCTTAGGTTTTCACGGCCACTCAGAATCTTGAAGTTTGTATTTACTGGGGTATTATGGGCCATAGCACCAAAAAGCATTCCAGTTGACGACATAATCTGCGGCGTAGAAGCGGCATTGCGCAAGATTCCAGTGGCCATCGCAGAAGAAATTAGACAGGATACATGCGCTATATTAAGAAAGGCTAAGCCTCCGCGTCCCAATATATCCAAAGAGGAACACGCAGCTATAAAGAGCCTTCGCGCAAACGAAGAGATCCTGATTCTTCCAGCAGACAAAGGCAATGCCACAGTGATTTTGGACCAAGTAGACTATATAGCGAAGATGCGGGGACTTTTGGAAAGCAGCACTTATAAGAAAATCAAGAAGAATCCAACGGATAGAATCGACAGAAAAACTAGGGAGCTGGTCAAAGCTTCCAGTATTCCAGCCGATTTGCATTTCAAACTATTTTTGCAAGCGTCAAAAACACCGGCAATCTACGGGCTTCCCAAAATACATAAGGATGGAGTCCCACTAAGACCAATTGTGAGCGCAATAGGAGCGCCAACATACAAGCTGTCACAATATTTGGCCGGTCTCCTACAGATGCAGACGGGGAAGACGTCCTCATGGGTGAAAGACTCAGCACACTTCGTCAATATGCTAAAAGAAATAAAGTGTGAAAGGGGTGATATACTAGTCAGTTTTGACGTCATATCCCTCTTCACTAATGTGCCTGTGGACGACGCTATGAGTCTGTTGGAAGAAATTTATGATGAAGACATCTGCGCACTGTTTGAGCACTGCTTGACGAGTGGATACTTTTCTTTCCAAGGTGAGCTCTTCCAACAAGTGGAAGGCGTAGCGATGGGTAATCCACTTTCTCCGGTGATTGCTAACTTTTTTATGGAGAAATTCAAAGAAACAGCACTGGACACAGCATCCTTTACTCCGAAGGTCTGGTGGAGATACGTCGATGACGTGTTTGCAATCTGGCCGCATGGTGAAGACAAACTAGGTGATTTTTTGGGACACCTTACTTCACTACATAAGAACCTGAAGTTCACCATGGAGATAGAGAAAGACAACGTGCTGCCTTTTCTTGATGTTGAAATAAAAAAGAAAGCCGATGGGAGTTTCGGACACAGAGATTATAGGAAGCCTACACATACCAACCGTTATCTACATGCGAACTCCCACCATCATCCTGCTCAAAAAAGAGGTCTCATCAACACTTTGGCCACGAGGGCCAAAAGGATATGCCAAGATGAATATCTAAAGGAGGAAATGATAACACTCAGCGACGCACTGGAAGGCAATGGTTACCAGAAGCGACAGATACAACGCGTCATAAGTACGAGGTCTGTTCGCCCTGAAAAACATACAGAAACTGAGTGCAAAGGCATCGCCTTTCTGCCTTTTGTCCAAAGCGTTACAGACAGAATTGCCAGAGCTCTCAAGAAAAGAGACATTAAGACAGTTTTTGGTGCCAACTTCAAAATTAAAGATATGTTGAGATCAGCAAAGGATCGAGATCGCTTAGAAACGGACGGTGTGTATAGACTCGATTGTCAAGACTGCGATAAAGTATACGTGGGGCAAACGGCGCGTACCATTTCCAAAAGGGTCAACGAGCACAAACGGGTATGCAAACTCGGTCATCCAGAAAAATCAGCACTGGCTGAGCATTTTCTGGATACCGGCCATCATTTTGCATTAGAAACCGAAAATCCTTGGAAAGCCTAAAAGTCACCATGCGCGTCTTATCAAGGAAGCACTAGAAATCTACAAGCATCCGATAAACATTAATAGAGATGATGGTCTCAAATTAAAAACATCTTGGTATCCGGCGCTTCAAAGTCATTCTCGTCGCAGACTCCGCAGAGATAGTGATCAGACAACAGATGAATTATACATACAACACAATACAAACACATCATGACTTCGGCACGGTATTGCAAGCCGATACTTAACCACAACACCAACATTCAAGACAACACATCAGCCCTGATGATGGACCCTGCAATGGGATCCGAAACGTCGGCCCGAAAGGTCGTAACAATACGGCATAATACCCCAGTAAACACAAACTTCAAAACCCTGTATAAGCACATTGACTTGTCAAACAGTTATCTCATCCCCAACACCAGTCCCTTCAGCCGTTTATTGAAGAGTTCTATACTATTTAATTCCTTCATGGAATTGGTGCTTCCATTATATAGATCGATCGCAGTGTATAGGAAACCATATCTCTCTCTATTAGTCCGCGGTTTATCACTTCTTATATATCTTGTTTTTGTGTGTTGTCTATGTACGTCACTGTTCTGGTAAAGGATGATATTCGTTTTTAATAATTTATTCTTTATTTTATAAGTTACCTTTATATAAATAATAAATCAAAAGAGTAGCGTACAATAAGTAAAATGGAGTAACATAGCAAAAAATTACAGTAGGAATTGACAATACAGTATGGACAGTTGTTTGAAGGTTTTGAGAGTAACATAATTATAAAAAGAAGGTGTAAAGTATACAAGATTAAACATAAGCTTTTAGTAGCGCGTCTTTATAATGTGCTAAGCTAGAGTTAAACATATCAGAGATATGGGCATAAGTGTTACCTGGCCTATGCAGTATAGGTACAAGCGACTAATAATGCACACACATTGAGTTATATTTATCACTACTGTAGTTTTGAGAGGAGCGGTCTCTACCATCATTATACAAATGTAATTAATAATATAATTAACCTAAATAAATAAAAGTATTAAAAAATATTAAAAACAAAATATTAAAATAATTTAATATTTAAATTATAATGTCAATGTTTTCATTTTATTTAATGACAATTTTGTAATTATACTAATTTTAAAAACGGAATGAGATCAGATATTAGGGATGAACATTCGAAATTATTATCACAGTATACCCGGAACAGTAGTTTATCTCCGGCCTGTCGGCGAGTTATTATCCTACTCTTGCATTGACGCTAGGGTTGTCACTTTATTTTTACTCCCTTTCTTTTAACTCGTAGCGTCTGAGATTCCGACGCATAAGGTATACATGAAACCCGAAAATTTCTGTAATTAGTATACCCAGTTTCTGCACTTAAATTGCAAGAACGCTGATTCACATCAACGTAGACTTTTTAAAACTCACAGTCTTTGTGATAATCAACACACCTTTTTAGTAAAGCACCATAAACATAAAAAAAGGCATTTTTTTCAGGAAGCGCATTTTTTTTCTAAAGCGGCGGCTGCGAGCGCGAATGGCACCGAAGGCGCGGCCCTTACTGCCGCCGCATTGTGCCCCCATATTCTATGTCAATGTGTGCGTCACAGTGCGTGCGTACTCGGCGCCGAGCACGCACGCACACATTTTAATGGGTAGCGGCCAGTTTGTATGAAGACGTATTACTGTTCTTAGTATACTGTGTTATTATTATTGGGGATGGGGATTGGACATTCGATTGTTTCAAATATGGGATTGGCGGGATTTTTCTCGTTCCAAATGTCTGTGACAAGCTAATGATTTTACCTGCGTTCGGCGTGGTAGTTCCTGAGGAGTTCTCTGTTGGTGTTGAACATCATGCCGAAGTGTCCGACGCAATACGTCACCTGAAAATATTCCCTTCATCAAACTGGCTCGACATCCAGCAAGACTGTCTTTCGTCTTTCAGGGCATACGATACAGGAACTGCTATTATTATATGGATTATCTGGTTAATTTTAAATCGAATTGTTGAGTTACTAATGAAGTGATTCATAATAATAAAAAATGTATGTGTAAAGAGTTAAGGTTTTTATTACGGTCGTTAGACATATTTAACTGTAATTTCGGATATTTTATACGCACCGTATGTATTACCGAGAAGCGAATCTCGACGTTTCGTTGGATACTTATCCAAAGTTATCAGGGGAACGACCTTTACCCGTGGAGGTGGAGGTCGGACTGATTAGGTGCTGCTTTCTAGGGCGTAAATTATATGAACTTTCACTTCTCGGTAATACATACGGTGCGTATAAAATATCCGAAATTACAGTTAAATTTATGTGTACTTGTGAACGCGCGTTAGAAGTTATCCTTCTTTAGCATAACATAAAAAATCACATTATAGCTATGTTTACAACATTTGCATACAATACAAACTAGAATTTCCATCTATAACACTTCTCCATCAAGGGATAAAAAATTTAAAAGAGAAAATGACAGTCAGCATATAATTTGATCACAATTATATTGTCATGGAATGGTGTCTGTGGAAAGCAAATTAAACATTTCTCAAAGTCACTGGAGGCGAATTTAATTGGAATATTTTTCTTAAATTCTCAGTAAATGTTTCGAGAATCTTGGCTGTGTTTATTCGCAACGCTTCATTCCAGAATATCTTATTTCTCATGCATTGATGCACGTTTCTAAAATCGCACGGGCTTGTATCAGAAAACTTCTCGCTAGTCTACAGGTACCTATCACACATGCGCTAGCAACACACGCCGCATTTTATGGTAATGGCCAGCTGTCTACTGACACATACTGTGCGAAGTAGCCAGTCGATCTATTTTTGTAAGTAACTAGCTGTGCGCGCGCGGCTTCGCACGTGTAGATTTTTAGTAACCTTTAGTCATATTTCGTCAATTTGTATATTTAACATGAAGATGTATGTCGTCGCGGATTTATAATAGAACTTTTATAGTTCTACAATTTTTCTATAGAAAGTATTTAAATATACGTAAAAAACGCATCGCTCGACCATTTTTTCATCGACTTTAGTTGTGAAATAGGTCACCATGAAAAGCTCTTTTATAGTGCAACTCCACCCTGAAAGTCCATTCTAAATATTCTTGAAACAATCTTTGAAATCAGATGAGTAGTTTCGGACAATCTTTATCTCTTTATAATATTAATATAGATGTCGTTTTCTCAATGTTTCCAGAGTTTATGGGAATAGCCTAATTAATTTCAGATTCGTGTGGACCATCCTAGAAACTTCTAGTATCTTCCAATTTTAGGGTAGAAGGTGAAGAGTGCTGTAAAATCCTCGATTACGTGCTATTATGCTTATATCATCGCGTGACAATATTATGAAAAATACATCAGCGAAAATAACACCGCCCGGAGCATATGCAATTTTCACAACACAATCCTTCTATCGCAACAACCTGCTAGGTATCTTTACTCATCAGAATTGTTTTTAGTAAAACATCATTTGGAAATCCGCCGCTTTCCCGTCATATTTCGTTGCATAACTAAAGTTTCACATTGATCGCCCATGAAAAATTTATGTTGAAAATACTTGCCCAAATAGGCAGGGCTGGTGTCTTCAGTCTGGACCCTGGGGGCTGGCGGTCAGACTCCTTGGTCTCCTCGGACGCGCGCCAGATCAGCAGGCCGATGGAGCTGCGGGCCAGCACTCCATACTGAGGCAGAGCCTGGAAACAGACGATGGCAATATCAATGGCCAACTTTTAAAATTAATTAACTGGACACAACTTTAATTAAGATATCGCAACGAGGCTAAAAAGAATCACGCACTCATGTCAAGTGACAGTTGTTTGAAATTATCACAACACCACCGAAGATTCCAGAACAGCCTAGGGTAATCTACGGCTTACGGGAAACATCTAGAAACATCTACAAAAGCCTGGAAGCCACGAGAAAGTTCTCGTAGACAAGGAACTCCTAGAAGGCTCGATATCAGCAGATATAAATAGGATCGTGCGCGAGTAAGACGGTTGTTGTTTTTGGGCGCGCTTGATAGCGGTACGGAAGCGAAGGTAGCCGCGAGTTATGAAGGCCAGTAAGACCAAGCGAGCGGTTATGCAATAGCGGGTACTCTGGAAAATTCTTACGAAGCGAAATAAACCGAAGCGAAATTAATACGTGCGGAAATTGGATGGAATATTCTAGTGAATAGTGAATAAAGTGTTAAAGCGATTATAAAGTGTCTATTTACAAGTGATAAATGTACAAAAAAGTTTAATTTAAATAATACCTTTAAGTCAAATATTGTTAAGTGACTTTGTACGTTTGAATAATTAATTAATCGGTAATTAATAAATCCTTTTTCAAATTCCAACGTTTTCATTGATTCCTACTGCAGCCACGACACGTGACAGTATTATAAAAGTCTCACAGACACGAAGCTATTTATATGAGAGACGTAAATGTAAATCTTTTTATAAGATTTTTAACGTCCTAAATCATTAATCAAATCTATCAAAAATTTGCAACACTTCAAATTCACAAGATGTACTTCAATAATAATACATTTGGATGTTTTAGTAATAGACCGAGATCAGCTGGAAATATTTTGTTACCTAAATGTAATACTAGCACAGCCCAACACCATTTCACCTATCAAGGAGTATCATTCTTTAATGCTCTTCCCAATGAAATGAAGACAGAAAAAATATATAGAAATTTCAAAACTAAATTGAAAAATCTTCTACAAAAATCAATCACAATAATGTTATGAAAAAAAAATTATCAAAAAGAATCAAAATATGCATACTTTTAAATGTTATTACAATACCATCTTAATTTTTATAACATAATCTAATGTCTTATTACAATATATATTTTTTCACTTTTTAAACACAAGAATTAAATTGTCTATTAACAATGGGTAAGCGTTAATATTCTCATTATGGTTTTCAAATATATCATATGTAATTAACACAATTCAATAATATGAATAATTTTTTTTTTAAAAAGGATTGCCCAGGCCCAACGATCTGTATGAGCTAGCGTAACCGATCTCTCTACTTGTATTCTCTACTCTACAACGTTCATCAATTCCGTCGTAAGAAAATCCACATATTATCATTTTTTTTAATGTTGCAAACATGTTCCAAATCGTCATACATTCGAATGGACTACGCTAGAGACATTTATAGTCCTTTTCATAAAATGTTTGCATGTCATGTTCCATTCGAATAAATGAAGGAAACTTATTTGGAGCATATACATGCATAACATTTTTTTATTTTTTTATTTATTTATTAATCAACGCCCTAGTGGGCTTTTCCAATACAAGAAAATTAAAAGGATTTTATATATCTAACATAAAACACGTTTACAATAAATAAATTTAAAAATACTAATATAAATAACACATATTTAAGACAAATGAACAATAATTAGGATTCTTTAAAACAAATAAATATAAATAATTCATGGGGAACAAAACATATGTAAAATTTAGTTTTAACTTATTATAAGTTAAAACATTAAACAATTTGATAATATGTGCATGTTCTTGCGGTGAAATTGTGAACGTTACATTGTGCGCAGTGATCACTTAAGCCAGCGCATACAGGTTGTAAGCCCTGGGCCACCCTATAAAGCCATCCATACACCTTTTACATTTAAATAGATTTGTCTCTACGAGACTTCTGTTACTTGTGTTAGTTAATAAATTATTTTAATTATAGCCAACAACAAACACATGTTATAAGCGGGAGTGGTATGAAAATGAGTCACGTATCGTGTTTTTTTTATTTGAAATACTTATCAAATTTTCAATATTATTCTCACCCAGTTTTGCACAACATTTAATCAATGCTAAATCTTAATTAAACTTCCGCCAGCGTCAGCCCCGGCACAAATACGATATCTAAATTATATAATACACTATCTGATCCAACTCAAACCGAAGACTCGAACCAATAAATAATATTATTTGAAATTAGATTTATGAGGTTCGGTTATTAGCTATATTGGTATTTAGCCAGAAGCCCGCGCCAGGAAACATTATTTGCATATTGAAAACAATCCTCTGCGGGCAAGGCTGCCTCCCGAATGGAAAGAAATGTATCGCTAGCCAGGACGATAAATCCTTCATCCCGATATACTCATTTGCAAAGGTATACATTACGGCCAATGTCGAAATTTGAAGGGTTTTTAGAAAATCTACACTTATACAGGGTTATTTGTGAAACATTAGTAACCTCGCAGGGCTGTTCCTGCCTTGATTATGAGTCGAAAATGTTCAAGCTATCAATTCAATGTTTATTCAATGTTCAATATTACAAATGTTTACAGTGTTTACAAAATTAAATTAAGCTTTTTTCATTGTTGCTGAGTGTCTTGGCAGCAAGTAAACACTAAATTGATTTGACGCCCTGCCTGCTACACTAGTAATTTACTGTATTATAGCAGACAGTGCTCTTCCAGTAGTATAATGTTCAAGAATATTTATTATTTATATAATATTTGTGAATCAATCTTATTGCCAATTAAAATTAAGTAATAGTAATAATTAAATGTTTACAATTTAATAATGGTGTTAATTTATTCTATTATGGACAAAGGAAAAAAAATGATCTGAATAGGATATTTAATAAAATAAAACAATTAAAAGTATTTAAAAATATGACAGTAAATTTTCTTGTAGGATTAGTATATTTTAAATTTAGTTTATATCACGGCTTTTAATAGGTTTTGGGCATGCTTCCTTCCTTTTCATGCAGCCAGAGTTTCACTTTAGAAGAAAAATACTCGAGACCTATATCATCATGACCTATATCAATAGTTACGGAGATATTCGACATCAATGTTTGCATTCTTTCTAATATTTCTGACTTATTTTTGGTAAAACGTTGGACTATGATTATAGTAACTCAGATCGATTACTAAAAATTCATTCGTTTCAATACAAGGTTAATAAAATGATAAAAACCCTGAAAAAATTCCAATTGGAATGTTTTCCAATTGGAATTCGAAGGTTTTATTTTTTTATTTGACTTGTATTAAAGGGAATGAATTTTTAATATTCGATATAAGTTTCTGTAATGATAATCCAACGTTTAACAAAAAATAAGTCAGGAATATTGAATGAAAAAATGCAAACTTTGATGTCGCGTATCTCCTTAACTATTGATATTAATTAGGTCATAATACCTTGAATATTTTCGATACATAATCAAGGCCGGAATATAGTCCTGAGAGGTTAATAATGTTTTCCAAATAACCCAGTATACAAGCTGTATACAATGTGACATCAAGCCGAGATCGGTTGATAGGCCAAGTCATAATAGTTATCAGAAAAAAAATTTAAAAAATTTAAAAAAACACTCAGTTAAAACTGGGCAAAGTATTGCTTTTGAATACTAGGTTTGGTCAAAAAGTGGCATTTTCTTCCAAGCTGGAGCTGTTGGCTTTGAATTTTGGACAAAAGTTTACAGAAGCATTATTCAGGATTACATAATAATAATAAAAATGAAGAAAAATAAAGATTTGTACCGACAGGAGTGAAAAGACAGCCACAGGCTGTAGATTTTTAATATTTTTAATAATGTAATATTTTTCTGATAAATTGTGACTTGGCCTATCACCCGATTTCGGCTTGACGTCGAGATACGGGGCACCCTGTATCCCAGTTGGACATTTTAACCATAATGTTTTCATGAATAAATTAAAATAAGCTAAGCTAAGATTACGATCAAATTTTTCAAGGACACGATACTGAATTTCATCCCCAGGGGGACATCATTAATCAAGATATTTTATGGATATCTCATGGAGACGAAAATGTTCTTTTTACACGTTGTCTCGTAGCTGGTAGCAAAAACTTTACAGGTGGTTTTCTGCCGTGATAATGAGTCAAAAAAGAGTGGAATGTCAAAGTTTTCATTTTTTTCCACAAATTTTGACTTATTTTTTGCACTAAGTTAAACTATCATTACAGTAACTTGTATCGACGATGAAAATTTCATTCGTTTTAATATGAGTCCAGTAAAATATTTAAATTGTTGCAAAAATTTTAAAAAGATTTTTTTACAAGGTTTTTATTCTATCTCATTATTATTATTTTTTTTTATTTAATATTAAAACTACATTTAAATCATAATACAATTGTCTATTACAATCTACTTAGATACATTTTATTTTATTGCTTTGCCTCTCCAAAAATGAGACTTGCTCATGTGCTTGGTGAGGGGCTTACACTTTATTAGTTTATTTTGGATTTGGCTTATTTGTTCCTTAGCTATATGTCTTGTTATGCATTGTCAAATTGTACAGATCTAAAGTGTTGGTTTATTTTTTTCTTTAATTGTTGTAAGTCATCGATTTTCTTAATATCTGTAGGTAGGTTATTGAAGTTTTTTATGCCCAAGTATATGTAGTTTTGTTGACACAGTTTGGTATTATATTTTGGGATTTTAAAATTATTTTTGAATCTTAATGTGTTTTTTTCAAATTTAGCAGTTATGTTTTCTTTAATTAGTTGTATAATTGACGTTTTTTTTGTAAACATTCTCTAATTTTGGAACTTGGAATTTAGAGAAAAGTAATTGTGTAGAGAAGGTTTTTCTTATTTTTGGGTTGGAAGTTTTCTGCATAACTACGTTTATTTTATGTACCTTATCATTATTTGTGTCATCTATCAGTGTTTCGTGATCGCTGCGCGCGGGCCGCGCCAAGATTTGATTGGTTGGGCTGGCGCCTGATGTGTCCTGCGCCAATCGCTGGCCAGGATTCGAATTTTTTAAAATCCGCGCAGTGACAGGTGAAATGCGTGTCAGGTGTCGTTTTTCGATGGGAATCGACATTCCTCTTCGTTGGTGTTCAAGCTCAGTTCCATTTAGCCTTCCGGAAGAGACACACCAACTGTTCCGGATTCGAGGAAGCCAGGAGAATCTCGATTGAAGCGGCACCCGCCTTACCAGGAAACCGCAAGTACCATTTTGTCCACTGTGTCGTAGTTAGCTTTGGCCCAGTGTATCTCGGGTGTCATTTACGGTCAATCATATCGGCGGCGATTGGAAAGGAAAATCTTTCTTTCTAATATCCGACCCGCGTGCGATGGTGGCGAGACGTTCGTCATCGTACAATCAGAATTACGTATTAGATATTTAATTTTTTCTCTATTCATCAACGCTATAAAACAAAATTATAATTCTAATAGGCATGTACTATGTAAGTAAGTGGGCTTACTTACAGAGCTTATATTCTCAAGTTGGGCAATGACGTAACGACCAGAACACTACGGTCACTGAACAAAACGGCAGGCGGTATCTACACTGCTTTGTATCTACATTTAATTACTTAGTACCCTAGAGGCTTCCACAATCCTGTGTGCAGTAGCGAAACTTACATAATGGTCTTCATCCCCCACGTAGATCACCCCGTTGTGCAGGTAGGGGGTGGCTCGCCCCGTGAGCATCAGCATCACCACGTTCATGGAGCCCTCCATCTCGGAGGACACCAGGTAGCTGCACTTCTCGTCCAAGTCTTTCATCACACTGCAAAAAAATAAGACATTGTCACAATGAAGACACTAAGGCTGGCATTACACTACGCGAATATTCCGCCACGTCTCTTCGGTCGCGAAACGCCGCAACATTTCTTTCCATACAATATTCGCCTATCAATACGCTCAGTGTGGCGCCGGCTTAAAACTATTTAAACATTTAATTAATTACCATATAAAAACTACCCCATAAAAACCACGTTTTTATTATACTCCCTTTCTCATTTGTATTGTTTCTATCAACGTATCCCTCTTACTTTAACTTCATGTGGAAAATCTATTCCATGTATATTATTATCCTTAAAACTTATAGAATATTGAAAACGTAATAATTGGTATAGGGGGGCACGGCGTCGGCGAAACCGTCTGATCGCACCCATGGCTCGATTCAGACTAGTTGGGGTCTGAATCGAAACAGGTTTCGCACCCTCTCCACGCATCGGGCACCTTTCTCATTTGTATTGTTTCCAATTTGAAAAAACCGTCAAAATTTCGAAAAATCCATACTATAATTATAATAACTATAATTAATTTTTTAAACGAAAATTTGTTAGATCATTTTTATGGTCGCCACGAGTCTGCCTGCAAAGTTCAAGGGAAAAGGGTTAAAAATCGATCCAAAAGAGACATGATGAAAAGAAAAATCGATGCAGACAAGCAGACGCTACGAGTTAAAAGAAAGGGAGTAAATCAAAGTGCCGTTCTTAATTTAAAAGTCACTAAATGAAAATATTTAAATTACGAATATGAACTTACTTTTCTATACCTCTTGATAAAACTGCCGCATACAGAAGCAGTAGCGCCCCGTAGCCAGGCTCCTCTTCAAACTAAAAAAAAAAATATTTTAAAACATAAAAAGTGTTATAATTTCTGTCTTATCTTTTTTGTCAGTCACGTCAAAGTCACTAATACCTTTAAATATTTTGGCGAGCTATAATTTTTGCTACGTGTCACTGGCGGTGACCGTAGAATGCAGAAGAGAGACAATCGTAGTGATGGCAAAGTTTTTTTAAATAAGACATTCGTATTTACGGTGTATTTTGTGCCTAGTAGTACCTAATACACCCATTAACCATGAATAGAACACAACGTTGCTTACTTTACACAATGACACTTTAATTAAAAAATTTAAATGTTTTCGATTCATACAGCATCGTCTTCAGAAATATACTTACTCTTAAGCTTTTATCTACTACTTGGAGTAGGGTGGTCATGAGCGGGGGAAAGGTAAAGGCAGGCGAAAAGTGAAAGTGGTTGCTGGGCGGAGCTAGTATGGATAGGAGGGGGGATTTAATAGGTGGTGTTAGAATGTTGAGTGTATCAACATTATTTAGATTAATTTCTATATTTTCTAGAATGTCTATTTTTCCTTTTTTGCATGCATGTAACACCTCTACGTTATCATAGGCGAAGTGATGTTATTCTGTCTGATGTTAGAACATAGAAGGATGATGATGACTACAATAAAGCTAACAAAGTAAGAAAATTATAAATGAAATCGTAGAGAGTAGAGCGGTGCTCATGGAAGAGTTATCGGCGCAGTGAAGACGTCTTGACTGCACCAATGAAGAGCAGAAGTAATATTTACTCACGATAGATAAAGATTATTCACTAAAATTTCCTGACTCAAAAAAGTTTACGTTGATTTCATTTTGAATAATTATTATTCCTTTTAATTGTATATATTTTTTAAACAATCCGTGTTACTATTTCATTTATTTTATTCTAAAGTTTAGCCAAATTTTCGTATTTTTTTATTAATTTTTTTATCATTTTTCTTAGTATTTTTTATATAACAGACCCAAAAACCATGACATGGAAATTTGTCTATGGGTGCATCAATATATGTACATACATTTTAAATTTTAAACACAAGAATACATACATATAAATAATTACGTCAATCTTAAAAACTCAATACAAATCGGCAATACAATACACAATACATTCTTTTTTTACAGCTTAAATAAGTTTAGCCCTATCCTTCACATGTGGTAGCGACCCTTAAAAGTCTTTAGTTAAATATTTAAAAAATACAGTATAAGTTTTCAGACATATGGAAGATAATGAAAGGGTGTCTCGTGAAAAAAAATTTAAAATTTCATACTTTTTTGAAACACTCTAGAGTAGATACAAGAAAGAGCTACATAATTTTAAATATTTTTATATGCTATTTAACAAGGAGACCAAACTATGATGATTTGATATTCTGTACGCGGATCACGCCAACGGGCAGTCGCACATTGGACTGCAACTCACGTTCACAAATGACAGTGCGTTAACGATTTGCGATTTACAAACCGCAAAATGGTTTATTGGTTTGATCGATTTTCCGAAAATGGGCTTTCTAAATAAGCCCTCACGATACTGATTACCTATTGTTGCAGCTCGTGTCGAATATGGAAGGGTAGGTACCCTTATCGTTTGAAAAAAAATTCAGGTTCAGAAAAGCCTTTAACAAATAAAAAATAAGTGAAATAAAGGTAACCAAGCCAGTATACCATATAAATAAGATAAAAAGAAAAAATAAACCATTAAAAATACATGAGTTGCAAGCCTTCCATCCACTTTTCTCATATATAAGTAGCTTCGTCTCTGTGAGACTTCTATATTTTTTTCCTTAATCAAAAAAAAGTAGATATGGAATTAAAACATATTTAAACAATAATTAGAACACTTTAAAATAAATAAAAATATGTAATTGATGGGGACCAAAAATTAAATAAAAATTAAGTCTATTAAACTATAATAATTTCTACTGTAACATTTTAAGTAATTCTTTATTTCGGGTACGCTCCTAAAACGAAAAATGTCTATGAATTTCGAGAATTTGTTTCCAAGGCGATGCATACGTGTTAACGGTGAATCTTGTGTGTGGTTCCCTAATAATACTTCACGATATCTCTTATTTCATTTATTTATTAACATCTCGTATCAATCTTAAATATAAAAAACATAACAAAAAAATATGAAGTCAATCTTAAATAAATAAATAAATTATCTCTTACATTAACACATACTACAAAATTAATTCAATCTCCGTTTTTGTTAGCCTAAATGACCTTCAATCTCTAATTGCTGAAATTCTACTTAATTTGCTTGTTTTGCAGTTTTTCACTAAATTCTAATTGAAACGTAACTTTAACAGGAAAATAAAATTATCGAAGTATTGATTTTGTTAGCGTCATTTGAAAAAATATGAAAACATCGCTAACAGCTATCCTTATTTTGAATGTCTGTCTGTCCGTTACTCGCTGAAATTAGGGTGGAATCACAACAACAGCGTTGATGATGACTAGCCGCTTATGAAACCCGGGAGCCCGAACGTGACACGTCAATCAGCGCGCGGCTCATGTTATACGTTAGGGTCGTTAATAATTATTATTATGTTCCTTGATTTTTCACGGGTTTACAACTCATTAGCGTTGGTTTTATTATAGTCGCGCTGTTAAAAAAATGTGGAAACACCGCCATTTAGCGTACAATTTTCGAAGCCTTATTGGCGAACATTGTTACATTAGTTGCGTGGTTGTCGCACAGAGAGCTACGTATTTTCAATCACCGAATAGAAAAATTACTTTCTTATTTACCATTTTCACTGACATTGCAAGGTCCATCAATTGGGCTGATGCGACTATACAAAAATGCGTACTTACCATGTACAGGTATGTCTTGATGAATATTTGAAGGTCTTCTAGCTTATGGAACTCGAAAAGATGGAGCTGTAACAAAACATAAAAATATCATGAAAACATTTTACTATTCATTATGCAGAACTTTAAAACCGCCATATAATAATGTATAGAAAATATTAATATGACACTATCAATGTAAAAGCCTTTGAATCGTACATATTGCCAGTGATGACTTACAAAATAAGTTGCCAGTGATGACTTACGAAGTTAGTTGCCAGTGATGACTTGCGACGATAACACTTACAAACAATTACAAAAAAGAAACTCACGCAAGGATCCTAGGACAGATCTATAAGTGGTATAAGCCAAGGAGAATAAGAAATGATAAAATTAGGCGCAGAAATATAGAAGTAATTATCATGGATCACGTTGCGAAGTTAAAATGACAATTTGCGGGGCATATTGTAAGGCAAGATGCTACAAGCTGGACTCCTAGAGACCTTGGGGGAATATAAGAGGCATTGAAAGACCTCAAGAGAGATGGGTCGACGTTATAGCCGATGTGGGAAAAATGGCTACAAGAAGCAAATAACAAGGAAGAGGGAACCAGGGCCGTTCTATGACCAATAGTCCCCAAAGCGGTCCTACACTTTCGCCACCCATGTTTGGTATCTTTTTAATGCTAAAGTGGTCGTGCTCACCGCTGACACTCGTGTGAGTGCGGGTGGGACGGAGAGGCGTCCACACAAAACCTCTTCGCTGTCTCCGAGGGGCAGGGATAAATGACAATGGGAACATATTTTATTATCCATTGAGTGGCAATGTTAAGTTACATGTGCAGGGTTATTTGGAAAACATTAATAACCTCGCAGGACTATATTCCTGCCTTGATTATGAGTCGAAAATGTTCAAGGTATTATGATCTAATATCAATATTTAAGGAGATATGCGACATCAAAGATTGCATTTTTTTTTCAATATTTCTGACTTATTTTTTGGACTATCATTACAGTAACTTATATCGAATACGAAAAATTCATTCCCTTTAATACAAGTCAAATAAAAAAATAAAAACCTTCGAATTCCAATTGGAATTTTTCAGGGTTTTTATCATTTTATTTAACTTGTATTGAAACGAATGATTTTTTCGTAATCGATATGTGTTATTGTAATGATAGTCCAGCGTTAAGACCAGAAATAAGCTGGAAATATTAGAAAAAATGCATACTTTGATGTCGCATATCTCCGTAACTATTGATATTAGGTCATGATAACTTGAACATTTTTGACTCATAAGCAAGGCAGGAATATAGTCCTGCGAGGTTATTTATGTTTTCCAAATAACCCTATATACACGAAATGCCACAGTTGAAGTACAAAATATGAATGCACAAAGTCCATGAAGCAAAAAACCGAGAAAGATTGAAGAGTAAGGACGAAGCCTATATCCAGCAGTAGAGAGATGAAAGCGGAAGACGAAGAGAATAAGAAATGTAAAAGTTAGTAAAAAAAAGAGTTACACCACCCTACCCTGGGAGATTAAACATTATATAGAAACAGGGTGATTTTTTACAAGGAGGCGATTATTTTTTTATCACCTTTTATTAAGGTATACTAGCTGTAACCCGTCTAAAATGACGGTACTTTTACATGTCGGTTCCTAAGGAATAAGTGTTTATTTATTTATATTTTTAAAAAATACTGTAAAGAAAAAAGAAATATAATTAAACTAATTAACTTTGTTTATCACCACTAAATTGTTTTTGGTAAAACCAACTGGTTTCGAATATAAGGTTCCTTCATTAATACTAATTAAACTTTACAAAATTATAAACAATCATACTTCAGTTTTAAGTATCCAAATGGGGGTAAATAGTGGGGGGTGCGAAAGAAACAGCTGATAGGGTGAAAGGTAACATATTCAAGATAGGACTGTAAGGTAAATTTTTTGGTTGTTTATAATAGATTCGCTATTATTTATGGCTTTCTTAATTTCTATGGCTTCTAAATTATTAAGATTTGCCAATCATATTATCGAGAGTAACCATAGTTTTAATAAAAATACAGGAGTCAAAAGTAGACGTCTTACTAATTTAGAATTTTGTATTTTATTTCGGTATCAAATTCTATACCTTTTAAAAAGTATGATATTCCGGTGAAGACAAAAATACTCATTGGTTCACGTAATGAAAATAATGATAAAAATGAAACCTAATGATGAATAATTATCAGCGGTGTGCAGTCAATATTTCAAAATATTGTAACGAGACTAAAAAAGAATCACGCACTCATGACAAGTGACAGTTGTTTGAAATGATTACAATACTACCGAAGATTCCAGACGTCCTAGCACAATCTACGGCTTACGGGAAACATCTACAAAAGTCTGGAAACCACGAGGAAGTTCTCGTAAATACTAGAAAGGTCTAGTACATACTAGAGAATTCTCGAAAGCTCAAAAATTCAACGTAATCGGGTATAAATAAACGGATCCAGGCCGCGGAGGGCCCTGGTTATTTTGACGTTTCCTACGACACGGATCTAGCGGCGAATCACGAAGCGAAAACAGTGTTACCATCAGGCGTGTGAACTAAGCGACAGATAATAAAGTGAAGGACTTACTCCTGTGCGATATTTGGGCGAATAATCTGGAAAAGTTCGTACGTAGCAAAATAAATCGAAGCAAAATTAATAAATGCGGAAATCGGTTAGATTGTTCTAGTGAATAGTAAATAAATTGTTAAAGCGATTATAAAGTGCATATTTACGAGTTATAAATTTAGGAAATAGTTTGATTTAAAGAATAGAGTTATATTGAATAGTGTTAAGCGACTTTGTACGGTTGTTTAATTAATTAATCAGTAAGTAATCCATTATTAAATTCCAGCGTTTTCATTAATTCCTCCCGCAGCCACGATACGTGACAATATTTTTCCATTTAATTACAAAGAATTATGTACTCGACTTAAATAACTCTATGAAATAAATCCAACTAAAATGTGTGTCTCGGGTCTCGTAATATTATAACAATTATCAATTAACAATTATTTATTAAAGAAAACACATTATTTCTGTGAAGGTGCAATTTCGGAACAATATTCTGTGAATTGAAAAAAAAAATTTTGATCAATTAGAAAAGACATAGAAAAATCAAATTAACGAAAAAATATTTTAGCTGCTACCGGGATTCCAACCAACGGTCCTCCACTCTATCCGGGAATGGCACGTTATCCAATTTCGCCAATTGCTTTAAAAAATGGAATAATATGTCTGTTAATCAATTAAAAAGAGACTACATATAAGGTCGAAAAATTTACATTAATTTACAAAGCCGCCGTGGCGAAAATGGATGACGCGCCATTCCCGGGTATGGTTGAGGTCCGTTGGTTCGAATCCCGGTGGCGACTAAAATATTTTTTCGTTAATTTGATTTTTATGTTTTTTATCATCAAAATACAAACTCACCCCTCATTGTAATGACTTGTTGATTGCACAGTTAGATTATTTGAAATATTATATTCATTAAGTAAATGTAAAACCACTGCGTAGTTAAAACATTTTTTTTAGAATTGGCGTAATCCAACCATTTCTCGTAAATTATCAAAGGCTTCAAAGTATCTGAAAATGTAATTTAAATTGGAATTTTAATGTGTCAAAATGAAATTCGATTATTGGACGTTTTATCCTTGTCGACGGCCAATGAAATCAATTCTTGTTTCAACACAAATTAAAAAGTTGAACAGCCTGCCCTAACTGAACTAATTAATTGTATTGATCCGACTCACTGAGCTGAACGCCTTCGAGAAGTGATTAAGTCTTTCAAAGTAAAGAATTTATTTTACGTTAAATAAAGACAAATTCTTTCTGAACCTTATTTTTATGTAAAGCTTATTAATCGTAAGAGGCTGGCCGTACAGAATTTTAAAAACTTTGTACTTTTTTTACAATTATTTGACAGGGCTTTGTGATGCAACGTATTTATTTGAAAAAAATATATCTTATAACAAAGTCTATATTACGTGAGGGCGTGCAGTAAGAACAAGAAACACGACTTTTATTTAAACATGTATTTGGAAAATAAATCGAAACGAAATATTTATCTGGCAGAATATTATGAAATATTTATCTGAACAATTTGATAATTATTTTGAAAGGAATATTACGAGATATGTGAATCTCTTCTTTGGGTTTCTTTTCAAAATATATGATAAGGAAAACGTCACGCTTCTTGTTTTCACTGCATGCCTCTGATATCAAAAGATTCTGGAAATAAAAGGATTAAATTTAGATAAATTGACAGAAACAAAAAGGCTACATATAATGCAAAATTTGCAGATGGTTTTAATCCAGAAATTAAGGATCGTATAAAAACAAGCGACGCCTTTGTACAGATCGCCTTGATTTTGATATTTGCTGAAGTATAAGTACATAGGTAAACGAGTGTGCTACCAGAGCTTAATATAATAAGCCAGTGATAAAGAACTTGAGTACCCACTTTCGTGCGGAATATTCTTGATAGTTATCAGTGCGAAAGAGACGGTGTATTACAAAGTTTTCCGCAGAGGATTCCTAAGTGACGATAATTGCGAAATACAAAATAGTGTTACAGTTAAGTTTGTGTCCGGTGACTTCATAATCAATAAAACTTAAATAGTTATCCAATCATTCTCGGAAACTGATATTTTTTCATCAAGGTGATAAAAAAAAATAATCTTAAGCAACCAAATAATATCTTTTGTTTGGGAAATTTTTTTTCTTAAATAATATAACTGGCCGTATACCCGTGAAAAATCACGGAACATGAAATTGTTCACGTCTTGCTAAGCCCTAGTATATATGGTATATTTTTTACGGTTCACGGAGAAGCGGTAGTAGTAATGTCGCTAGGGTGCCGCGCTGGCATTTGCGCGTCCGAAGTTCGCGCCCTACTTCCAGCCGTGTAATTTCGTTTTATAGCCGTGAATTTAAACCAAATTTCGGGCGTTACAGGAAGTTACGGACGGACAGACAGACAACGAAATTATTATGTTTTTAGTTTTTTTTAAATACACGAAAATTCTAGTACCTGATATTTACATGATTAAAATAACTTATCAATAATATGTTTTCTTCAACATGCTTTATTTACATTCGCTAAGTCATTTGTTAAAAACATTCTTTAAAAAAAATTCAAGTTCATTTTCTAATTGCTCCCTATTTTACACAAAACAGTTCTTTCTAAATCGGATATGCTTATTTTAATATATTTCGTTTTATTCTGTATCAGGATGTATCCTCTAAGGACCAACATTATTAGCACGTTTAATAGAGAAATATATTTATTCTTTACTATTCTCCCCTCGCTTGTACGTTCCCTAAGACCAAAACATCTCAAGCGATCCTTGTATTATTCTGTTATTCTACTAGCTGTGACCCGTCAAAAAGGACGGTACTTTTACATGCCGGTTCCTAAAGAATAAGTGTTTAATTATTTATTGCCGACACCTATGAAATAGTAATTACAATTTTTATTAAAATATCTGAACATTTTTTTTATATTTCCCCTGCCGGCAGTTAATAAAACCATTTAAAACCCTTGCTTTAAATTGTGTTGAGCGAAACATGAAATGGTTCGCGTTTTCGCTAAGTGGCGATCTTTATTTGCTGTGCTATTTTTTTGACGGCCCACGGAGAGGCGACGGTAGCAACATGCGTTAGGCGGCCGGTACGGGTTTGCTGACCCGCGATTCAAGCCCCATCTCTGGCCGTTTAATTTATTTTTTTAGCTTTGAATTAGAACAAAATTGCGGACGTTACACGAAGCTACAGACGGACGGACAGACAGCGAAATTATTAAATTTGATCTTATACGCTAAACAAGCATTACATTATCCTTATTTGTTTATTCCTTCAAGTCAAAGAGATTAAATATCTGACGCAATTGATAAATTTATCAGAATCCCAACTTTCAAACAAAAATAAATTAACATTTATCTTGAAGGAAGAAATGTTCAATATATATATTCAATATATATATTCAATATATATATAATTCAATATTAAAATCGGAAAATATTCTCGAAACAACTTAGCTTCGCATTTAATGCTGCATGACGATCTCAATTGTATTTTTTTTGTACAATACATTACTTTAAAAAAAATCATAAACGAAATTGTGTATTAGAGTTGTAAAAAAACTGGAAACTATTATCATAAAAAACGTCGGTAATTTAAAGTGTTGCCGTTGCCAAAAATTCAGCGAAGCGTTAACTTGAACTTTTAACATAGAACATGTTTATTCAGCTGGTTCACCAGTAAAATATATTTAATTTTAGTGTAGAAAGCGCTTATGAGACTAGTATTTATACTAGCTATAACCAGTAATGATGTACTTTTTATTACTCCCTTTCTTTTAACTCGTAGGGTCTGCGGTTCGTTGTCTGCCGGAAAAACTTTGGATCGATTTTTAACCCTTTTCCCGTGATTCAATCGAGCTGAAGCTTTGCAGCGATCACAGTGTAACCAGACGAGTGATACCAGCGGCAATAAAGGAAGGAATACCGGGGCGAGAAGTTTCTACTTGCTAATATTGAACAGAGTTTACTAGCACGTGGGAACAGCGTTAATTAGTGCAAATTAAGGAACAATGCAATTATAAGCATCTGAAATATTCTGGAGATATTTTGTGACTAAAAATGAAGAAAAGTACTTCAATTTTACTGTTTGGGACTTTCTTTGGCAATAAATTAAACTTCAAATTAATTTCGAGCATTTTCATTTGTTTCGCAAAGCCACGTCCCGTAAAATTATAAATTAACTAGTAAACTTTTGTGTTACAGACGAATTATAAACTATGTTAATGTAGGTATACATCAACTCACAGTTGGTGCATGCATACACATATAGTTAATGTATACATATCAAAATTTATACTTCTGTAACATTTGTTTGTCCTAAACGTGTAATAAGTACTGTTTAATAAGAATAAGCATGCACTCGACGTTTTTGAAATGAAAATTTTGATGCGTTTTTGGATGATTTGGAAATAAATCAGTCAAGTTACTTTGGTACCAGCCCCTCAAGTAGCGCAGCCATGAGATGCGGCATCTTCCTACGCTTCTTTTCGGTGATGAGTTGGTCAAGACTACATTTTGTTCCTCTCATAATATGTCCGAGATACTCTAGATTTCTCGTGCTGATGGTCCGCAATACTTCTCGACCTTTTGTGATGACAATAATGCCAGTAAAATATATCACGAAAACCGTCAGAAAAAGCACATTAAAAATTCTACAATATTTTTATTTACTCTCACTATTATCTCACACATGCTTCGTTATTGTTGTCATTTTAGCAATTTCCTATTTTCAAAATGTCTTTTATGAATAAAATTCAGATTTTATTTAAATTAAAAAACTTCCACGTCGTTTCCTTTTAAATTTATTTTTACATTACTTCTTATTTAGTTATTCATCTCCGGTCCCGTATATTGATTAATAATTTAATAAATGACTATACTTTGATTCTTAATTTTTAGTATACGTTGTTTCGAAATGACTAGGCTCATATCGTAAATTCTCGAAACTTCGCGACGCAATATTTATCTATAAAAGGAGACCGGCCGGCTGTAGCGTCATCATTCATTGTTTGACGCGTTTAACGTTTCATCACCAGCGGTACACCGAATTGGCAATCGCGTTGTAAACCAAGCGAGTTAATATCGTACGAGAACCTAACGACAAGCAAGAAGCACTTACGTGCGAAACTGAACGGAATATTTGAGAAAGTGATCGATGCAGTAGAAACAGCCTAATTAAAAGTGTTCTTCGGTCTTTGAGTAGCTTGTTGGTCTTGTGGTTAGGACTCTCGCCTCGTGATCCAAAGGTCGCAGGTTCGAATCTCACTCCAGACAAGCAATTTAGTCCCATTTTCATAGCACAAGCGTTTAGCTTAATTTGAAAATAGTAAGAATATTGATGTGACACGAATTCCGTGTTCGCATCTCTATTTTTTTTTTTTAAAGTGACTAGAGATAATAAATGTGAATTACGAAATCGGATAATAAGTATACGAAATATTTTAGACAAATTTAGATAGCGTAAATTTAAGAACACTGTCCTAGTAAAGTTTTGTGTTCAGCTACTTATTGGTGAAAATAATAAAAACTTGAAATTGTATAAGGGTATGATTTGTCTCTCACAGCCACGTTTCGTGATAATATTTGAACAAAATAGTGGTTTATGCAAAGTGTCCTCTTGTTATTTATATGAAAATAAATAACCCTAAATCGCTAACTTTGTAACAAATGAGTACAAAAAATGGATTAATATTTATTAAAGTGTATTTTTACGTATGGTGTATGTATATTGCTTCGCAGTATAATGGTAAATATCCCTGCTAGTCCCGAGGGAGACGGGTTCGGTCCTCCGCTAAGGGGATTTTTTATTCCGTTTTTTTTTTCACATCAACGCGCGCTTTGTTCCCGCGCTCGGGCACTCCTGGCGGTGAAAATCAAAATCTAGAAAATGGCGGTCCGGGTCCTGCATTTAATTTCGAACTTTTTAATACACATGATATTTTTTCAAAGGCCTCAACGTTAATTCAAATTCGTGGGAGTTGTTTATATTATGAATAAGTATCACTGAAATGAGAACACCAGCTCATAAAAAATTTCCAGGTAAGTTGAGCCATTCGAAGGCCCTCGCTTTAAATAAAACGTAAGAAATGGCGCTTTTAAATATGATTAGAAATATGGGCTTCCAGGATAAGAATATTTCCGGAGCTGTATACGGACGGGCGCCCGAACAGCGTGTAAATAGCTGTTTCGCCCCTGGCGTGAATTTAATATTCACTTATAGTAATGCCTCTCAAGATGACAATGCAAAATATCAAATTACGTTTTCTTCCTGAAGAACAGATATGAGTCTACCAAATCAAGTCAAAAATAACCACTAACATGTGCAAGTTTTTATCCTCGAGGCAGTTGTTCAGTGTGTCCTTGTTTTTTGCAGGTATCTTGAAGGCCTTCTATTCTCCACGTCACAAAACAACACGCGGAGATAAATCTGGACTGGTGAAACTCTCGCGGATAATAGCACAAACAATATGATTCCAAAAAAATTACGAATGTTATTGTAACAGAGTTTTGAGAAGATTATATTTTACCGCGCCGGCGCGCGACAGTTTTGCCCGTGCGTGACCAAGCCATCTATCGTTGATTTTGTATAATTTCACAGAAGCAGCGGCATTTACGAAATGACATGGGAGACCCAAATATGTCCTCAGGAAAGATATTAAATATGGTAATAGACATTAATGAATCGTCATCCTGAAGGGCATACATTTCTTTAGTATGTCGCCTAACCAGTATATTCTTTCCCTCATTTCTGCCACCCTGGATCTTATGAGGGCTGCAACGTTGGGAACACGCCCCTCCGCGAACATACCGGAAGAGTTGTGATATTTGGGAAGGCCAAACATCGTACACATATATTATGTTACAAAATTTTATTTATAAAACATATGAAGACCCCATGGCAAGAAGTTGTTAACTAACATTCAAGTCATTTTGAGATAATCAGGCATTTGCGTTTCGCTTTTGAAAAATATGTTTTATTGCTAATGCAAGATTAATTTTTATTGATTTATATCAGTAAAATATCAAAAAAGTTTTAACGAAGTAAAAAAAATTCATTTACGCACAGAAAAATAAAAATATACTAATTTTCCCTAAAAAAGTGTAGTTAACAACCATTTTTTCGCCTTTGGAACTCATTTTTAATAGAAAAATACCTTTTTAAAATTGATAAAACACGAACATCAAACAACCCTTCAAATGCTATCCGTTTTTACCATCCATTATCCAAAATTACAAACTTTAAAATGGTTGAAAAATAATATATAAGTACATATTATAATAGTCGTCAAATTAAAACAAATGTATGACAGTACAGCCAGAGTAAAATTTATATTTACCATAAATATTCCAATCAAATTAAAAGGCGTGTTAATTTCAGAATGATGGCATGAACATGTTATTATTGAAGATAACATGTTCTTCCCAATAGTAACTGATTTGATTTTTATGAAAAAGTGTGGTCAACATGTTCATCCCTATGATATGAACATGTTCTACTTATTTTTAAGTTCTGAACTTATTTCCAATGGAAAGAGCGTACAATATTTAGTTTAGACGGATTATTAACTCATTTCTGATAAACATGTTAGTTAACAACTTCTTGCAATGGGGTCTTCAATATATATATTCAAGAACACATTCATATTTGTGAAGTTGTAATTTTTCAGAACAAAGTTCTGTGAAATATTTAATAACCAAATTAATTAATCAATTAGAAAGACATACAGAAAAATCTAATTCACGAAAAAATATTAGGTTACTACTGGGATTCGAACCCAAGTAACCTCCTTTCCGGGGCCGGTGCTCTGATCACTAAGCTACAGCAACCCTCTATGTTTCCGTAAATATATCGACCTTATATGTAGTTCTTATTTTTATTAATTGATTAATTTTTATTTTTTTTCTTCTTCTTTTTCTTCAATATATCCAAACCTCACCTTCTCGGTGACGTTATCCTGGTAGTAGGAGTGGGAATGCTGAATGTAGGAGATCTCCTGCGGAAGAGCCACGAGAGCCTTCTTGTGCTCCCCAGCACACTTCCAGACGACCTCGGCGATGGCCAGGACCAGGGCGTCCTGCTGGCGTTGCTCGTCTGGGCGCAGGAGACTTCAGAAGTCATGGAGATAAGAAAACATAATTAATTAGTACACGTAATACACTAACAAAGTATTATATGATCATCCAACATACCTTCAAGTAATATTGATTAACTGCAGCTACTAACTATACCTTTAATTCCCCACTGCAAAGGCTTCCTAGACTAGCAAACAGATACGAGCAACTGGATCTCTTTTCCAATAACTGTATATTATTCACACATATATTAAAAGGTGTATTGAAAGATTACTAGTATTTGTCGAATTGGACTTAAATAATTGATTTGTATTTATATGTATATTTTTTATTATAATAATATATGACTTTCAAAGCTTTTGTATCCTTTCACTCTACATTATGACTTTTTTGTTTTTAAATTTCTATTATATTATGTTTTTCCAATGCTTCTGCTTTTTATATACTTGCTTTTTACTTTATATTAGTTTTATCTTTATATATTTGTTTCTGTATTTTAAGTATTTTCTTACCTCTTTACCTATGTCATTATTATGTAAACATGTTTTTTTTTTCTTTAAACTATGTGTTCTCTTAATGTACACTTTACCTATCTATTGTAAAAGCCCTATAGGGCGTTAATAAATAAATAAATCTCTGTAGCCAGAATAAAATGTATGATATTCTTCAAAGATCCATTAGAGAGCAGAATCCCAGTCATCTCAGTGATGAGCCAATTGAACAAGAAACCCAGTTCTCTCGCAGTGAAAACTCTCATGACCTCCCCAGAAACCCTCGGGTGGATAAGGTTGTAGTTGTGGCAGACTGCCTGAGAGATGTTGTATAGAGTAATAAAGATATAAGAGAGCAGATACCAAGGTACGCATTTATAAGACCTATATGCAACCTATCCTCAAATATTGCAGCGAGGTAACCGTCAAGACAAAGAACATGCTGAGTACATCTGTAATGAGAACTTTGCGGGGAAGCCTCTGCATGATCGCTTGAGGAATACAGCAATCCGAGAGTTTTTAAGAAGACACGGTTGATCAATGGGTGCAGCAGCATCGACGATGCTGGTACCAACATGTACAGGGAACAAGTAAAACAAGAGTTCCGTATATAGCTCTGCACAGCGTACCAGATGGACAGCGTCCACCGCGGAGACCCACAAAACGACGAAGAGATAGCTGAAATTCCGCATCATACGATAAAACTCCCTTCAAACAGACTTTTGAGTCTAAAGCAAATCGAAAAAGTATTAATTAGAATTTTTGATGTCAAATCCCAGTCCACCGACCGTTAATTGTCCGTCTGTTTTTCTAAACTTTCAGAATAAATTATTGTATCTGGTCTTAGAAAAACTTGGGACTTGCCGAGCCTCTATCGAAAATCCAATACTACCACTGCCACATTCACTGAAACCTATACCGTCTTCTTCCATCGGCCCACGACAATTTCGTGCCGACAATCACGCTCAGAACAAAACTACTAAATTAAATATAATGAAAAAAGCTTTTTTGAACCTAACCTAGCCTTACCTAACCTATAATGAAGACAATTTTATAAAAAAATCCATGAAAAAGTTTATCTTCCACAATGAAACACATAAATTGTTAAATACATTGTTTTATCGATTGTTGCGCGGTATGATCGATAATCCTGAAATTATGCAGAGCATTGGTTTGTATGTTTCTGATAATTATACATTAGACATCGTCAGCATAGATGGTTTCACATTCCAATATACAGGACCAACCTGCCGATGGTTATGCCAGTTGGAAGAGCCACAGCTATGCTGAACAAAATCGCTTTGAGTATTGATATATTCCATGTGTCTGGGGGGGTTTTCCGAAGCGGGATTCTCCTACACCTTTGACCAGATTTTATGCTATTTTTAATTTATTAAATATTTTTATTTTGATATATACTTCCTTATATGTATGCCTTAAACATTTTGTTTTACATAGTATCAAATAAATTGAAATTGAAATTGAAATTGAAATTGAAAATTGAACTATATTTGCACAAGTTCCCAACTGTCAAATACAGGTCTTTAATAATTTATTTGCTCATTGAACCTTTTTAATAATAAGTAAATACTAGTAACCGTGACCTTGACACTCGTATATAGATAGAAAAAAGAAGAGAGTTCGCCCACGCGCTTTGCCCATTTTATACCGACCTGCCCCCTCCTAGACCAGGGTAGCCAGTCTCAAAACACCACAGGTCAATGAAATATAGGGGAATCAATGTTCTCATTCAGTTTTATCTAGGCTTAACCTGAATTTGCAAATGATAATGATACGATGCTATGTATTCCTTGTATGGAGTGAAATTATGGACACTCACTGAAACATTTGCGATGTGAGTCTACTGAGAGACTCGAAAAATTAGCTGGATTGGTAGGATTATAAATGACAATGTATTGATCTAGATACGAAAAGAAAGAGAAATCAATAAAACAATTAAAACACGGAAATTACAATATCATGGGCACATCTTGAGACATTTAGAGAAGTATGAGATCTTGCATCTCATCATTCAAGGCAAAATTACGAGCAGAAGAGGTCTTGGAAGACGAAGGACATCGTGGCTGAAAAATAAGTACTTGTCAGGTATTCGTTTTCAAAATAAAAAACACGTTCATTCATTCATCATTCAATGCGGATGTCAAAGTTGTATAATTTCAAAACTTTTGAATACGGATCCGTTTTAGGCCGAAAATCTATAATACATGAAAGTATGTAGGTACTTGAACTTCTTTTGAAAATGCACACATTTTTTGATTCGTCGCATCATATGTTTGCGATTCTGTGGCGATAAATGTCTTTGAATCGTCGCGAGACATTTATCTCATATTTTAGCTATCACAAAGCAATAGTTTTTTTTTTTTATTTATTTATTTATTTCTTTTAAATTTATTCATACATATAAATGAAGGTAGTTGCTTCACTAGACAATGTCTGTTCTGAAGCAACTACCTGTACAGTTTTTTTTTTTTAAGTTTGAACATTAGCAAGATATAATATATATAAAACACATATATACACACATACATAGAAATATACACTCATATACATATACATACACACACACACACACACACACACACACACACATATATATATATATAATATTAGAAATAAGATTTATATATTGTCTGTAAGAAATAAAACACAAACAAAAGACTATATATTAAAGAATTATACATTTAGACATTGTATATAGGGAGTAAAATCATTCAAACAGAAGCCAACAAAGCGGTTACCAAATGTAGGCAGACTACAAAACGAAAGCAATGTGTCATACATGACAGCTTTAATTTCATTGCAAAATAATTTTGTGACTATATTAATATGGATTGTATTGTCTATATTAATATGGATGACACATTGGTCTCATTTTTTGTCCTACCCACACCAAAGAGCCACCTTGTTATTTTATGCTTGAATTCTTTTAACACCTTAAGACCCTTTACGTCTAATGGCAGGTTATTGTATATTCTCGGAGCACAAAAAAAGAAAAATCTCTGTCCAAAGTTTGTCCAGTTACATTTGTACCATTTCAAAAACTAATACAAATAATTTAACTTTATTAAAATATTTTCAATTATATCTATCATCTCCCTATCAGCAAGTATATTGTATTAATGTACATTTTTAACCAATATATAAATATATAACGCGGTCGCGACGGGGACGGTGTTCTATTCGCTCGGATTATTTGGTACACTTCCTCAGGTGCGTGGGTACAAATAACGAGTAAACAAAGCTGAGCAGCGCCTTGCGGTACCGCGACCAACCCCGGGTTCTGACCAGGTCCTCCGTGGGTTGCTGTCCTCTCGTCGCTACTGGAGTAACTACAGATTCCTCTACTGGGTCCCCAGACTAGATTCTCTGTTAGTTAGGTCTTATAAACTAGCTAGCGAAGGCCAAAGGCTCATTTAAATTTGTGTTAATATTTGTTCTATTAATATTTTACCAGCAAAAGTGGCGCTATATAATTAGGCTGAACCTTTGGGGTACTTGAAACAACGACAACAACCTTTCGTGTGTGGGTTTGTTAACTATGGCTGGCGCCGTCTCTGAGCAGATTTAGTAACTAGATCCTTAGCTATCAATCAAAGATAGATCGCCTTTTTAGCGCCATCTATGGAATTATTTTTGAGAATAAATTTTGTTGGCGTTACAATTATAAATTATCACAATCACGCCGGAGAAGTATAACTTCATTAATCAATCAATATATATATATATATATATGTCTCACAGAGACGAAACTGTATTTTATTTATTTATTTTATATATTTATTTATATTTATTATTTTATTTTACGAAGTCTTTTGGGTAGGTCTTATATAGGACTTAGACCTATCATACGGCTGGCTTAAGTGTTCACTTTACACATATGCAACGTTTGCCATTTCCACCCATGATAGAATATGTACCATGTCTACTAATTTTTGGAAGTTGTATATATATTTAAATTATGCGCCACGTTTCACATGTGAGCTCTAACGATCCTCCACGCGGCCAGCACCAAAGCTTTTTCATTCCCCTTGAATGACCACAGATGTCGCTAATGAAACATCTATAGATTTATTTGGATTTTATTAAGAAATATACTTTATCTGCACACGTGTAAAGTGATCACTTAAGCCAGGCGTACGATAGGTCGTAAGTCCTATGTACACCCAAAAGACTTCTATATCAACTTTCCCATAAAAATACAGTTTCATTTATGTGAAACATCTATATTTATCTACATTGATTGAGTAATGATATCCCTGTAACAAAAATCCAGTTCTGTTCTGAAAAATTTGGAGATACTCAAAAATATTTGCTCTCCAATTTGTTGTCCTGTGCTCTGATGTCTTGTTGTCTTGTTGTCTTGCCCGCATTCTTCCATCACCTTCCATCACCATGTTGACAAGAGGTAATCCAAGTCCACTCACACGTCCGTCTGCAGGTGTCGGCCGAGAGCGTCCTTGGGCCTCTCGGCCCCGAAGAGCAGGTGCTTGAGCACGTGCGCGCCGAGGGCCGCCAGCAGGCCGCGCGTGCCGTTCCTGGGCGCGCTCAGGCCGTAGGCCAGGGGCTGCGAGGCGGGCCGCAGGGCCAGCGGGGTGCGGATCCACTCCCCGCGCGGAGGGCAGCCCGCGGAGCCGAAGGTGGCCACGCGGAGTGCCTGGAAAACACACAAATCACAAGTCCAAGGATTAGAAGGCCTTAGGGGAGACGTGTTTTGTGTCTGTTACTTTTATTCTGTTTACTTATAAAAAAATATATCCCAATTATGATACATAATTTCATTAGTTGTCCGTTCGTCCATCGTAACTTCGTGTTTTTTTTTTTTTTTTCTGTTAACATAAATAAATACTTTTGGGTGGTTTGGAGGTGCTTTCGGAGCAGCTTGCATTTAGATCACCATCCTCATACGACGAAAAAGCTCAAAAGGCGTATAATATTTGATGATGTATTATCTCGATAAAATAAGTACAAAATATACGTGGGTATGATTACAAGACTAAGATACTCTAAGGGCCATAGCCTCCGGCCACCCGCCGGAGGTATGGGACAGACTGACATGCCCACACAGGAGATGGGCCGCTTTTTGTATTATTTCTGAACAAAAGATTCCTGCTTGTCCGGAGGCGCGTGCGAGCATGGAGTATTCGTCATGCTCGCTGGTGTCACCCTGCGACCTGTGTGGTACTAGGGCGCTGACTTTGCCGTCCTCGTGTTGCTGGATGGACCGCGGCTATACTATTCAGGTGTTGATGGTCTGTTCGGGCCCGTGGCTGTATATAGGGTAACCCCTATATACTTATTCCTCAGGAACCGACATGTAAAATTATTGTCATTTTTGACGGGCTACAGCTAGTATATTTATACTTTACGTGGGGTATGAAAGCAAAGGCAGCAATATCGAAATAAAATAATGCAGTCATCGAGGATTACTAATTTATAATGTACTGAATTCAGTATTTTTTAGGAAACGTGATGTTGAAAGGGATAGATACAGATGCATAGACAGAAGAATGTGGCATTCTATCCTCTCTGCCTACCCCTGCGGTGAGACGGCGTGACGGTTAGTTAGTTAGTTAGTTAGATACAAAAAATCTTGAATTCTTTACATTTAAAATTATTAATCCACGGTAACCGCATGCAAAGTATTTTTCTTATTTTATTTTGGATATTGCTGCTTTTGCTTTTATACCCTTTATACATAAAAAAATATTCTTGGTCTGGAAATGATTTAAATATTGATAAGATTTGTCCATATTCTTGAAACAAATGAAGTTAAATAATATTTGTCCCTAACAGTCAATTGAAGCTCAATAAAAGCGTATAATTAAAATAATTTTAATAATTGTCGCAAGGAAGCCGGGTGAATCTTTTTCCCAAAATATATTCGGAACCTATTTAAAATTGTTTTTTTTTAATATTCTCAAAGTACAAATGTTTGTTAATTGAAGAGAAATCGTATACAGGCTTGATTTAATTTAACTTCTGAGACAATATGGGAATATAAGGTTTTAGTTTTCCTTTTGTTTACCCTCAATAAAAATATTTTGATGTTGTTTGTAGGGTAGTGATAGGTCTTTATTATGTAATTTATTTTTTCATGACTTTTTGGAGTCGCTCTTTGCCTTTTCTATTGAATATACATAAATATATCGTTCTTATTCAATTTTTAATTTAACGAAACGCGGTAAAAGTTCTGTAAATTTCGAAGCCAGGCTTTACGTATCAGTGTGTATTGTATTTTGAAAAAGGACGTCACAATATTTTTCCAAATCTATTCAAATGAAAAGTTTTTACCAGTACATTAAAGAATTATTTTAATCATTATATGATCGTAGTAATAATATAAACAAATGAACTATGAAAATATAATATTCATTAGACTAAGCAATATCCTGTCTTTAAAGGCAATTTTAACTGTTTATTTCTCATTTATATAATTTATATTCGAGCGACGAAAGGCAGGAAAGTGACATAGATAGAAAAATCGGAGCTGCAGCCGGCGTTCTACATTCTCTGTATAGTGCGGTGATAAGAAACCAGATCTTAGTATCAAGACAAAACTGACTGTTTTCAAATCTGTGTACTGGCCTACCCTAATACATGGCCATCAAACTTGGATCCTGACAGTGAGAGCAAGGATCCAGGCTGCCTAGATGACTTTTCTAAGGGGGTCACAGGAGTCACACTGAGATGGACACAGTGAGAAGTGCTGAGATAAGGCACACACTCGGCATGGAGCCCCTACTCCTACAGATAGAAAAATCACAAATCAGGTGGCTTGGACATTTTTTAAGAATGCCAGAGGAACGAATAAAAATAAGAATCAGGAAGGAAGACGGCCGGTGGTAGCCCCAGATTAAGTTGGGAGAAGCAACAATAAAATTTGTATGAAAACAGAATGGGTCAAGACTCATGCGGAAGCAGCATAAGACAGGGAAATATGACAATATGACCCTACTAAGACAAGATGATGATAATTAACTTTACATTACACTGGAAATAATGGGTGGGGAAGATCTGTAAATCCTATTTTTATAATAGAAAAAAGTACAATCAAAATTATTTTTAAAGAAACAAAAATCTACTCATCAATTTTTGTATACCAAGAATTTTGTGTACGAACTGTTGAAGAAATTTTTAGAAAAAATATACGAGAATATTCCAAATATTAAAAAAAAGATAAAATAATTTTTAGAAATACAAGTGTTAAATCTTAACATACCTAAATAAAATACAAATCATTATCAATCAAACGTCAAAACTCAAACATCACTTAAAATAATACAAATCAACAAATGACACCGGCATATACTATAATATTTAATACAAACTCCGATTAATTATATTTTTTAAATATCTCTTAAATTTCGAAAAGATATTTCATTTTTTACTTTATATATATATTTGCTATTGATTGATTTACATAACATCAATTGTATTATACTATAAGCGAATTTTATTGTTATAGTTTATAAATACAATATTAACTTATTTATCTTAAGTAAAGTAGTCTAAACAAATTTAAATAAATAGCAAACTTTCAAGCTTTCTCATGTTTATCCCATATGCCTTGGCATTGATGCATTTCCATACTTTCTAACGCCAACCCAAACATATTTCAAAACGACAGGTAAATGTGGAGAACTGCAGCAAGCAATGAAAAGAGCAAGAAAAACGACTTTGCTTCACTGTAAAATGGTGATTTATTTCTAAAAAGTAGCTTTTATACAAATTTATGGTAAATAAATTATTTCTGCTGATGGAAATACTCTCCTTGCATGTGAGATGAACTAACTAAATTACCTTCATACCGTTTCACGCAGAGTTGGGCAGGGCAATTACGGTGCAACATACATCTCAAATTGCAATTAATATTTTCAATGAAATGCCAGAGGAAATAAGAAAAGGAATAAATATGCTTCATTAATTAAATTTTAGAAAATTATGCTTCAAATAATTAAATTTTAGACATGTTAAAAATTTATTGTAATTCTGTTTACATTGTATATACATGTAGGGAGATGATTCATGCTAACATAACATGATTATGGTTTCGTGCATACTTGACCCAATTCAGTGTTGCAAAACTATCATATCGATAAAAATATTTGAGGTGTTTGGATCAAGCAATTACGATGCAACATATATCTCATATTGCAATTAATACATTTAATGAAATGCCAGAGGAAAAAAGAAAAGGAATAAAAAATTTCCACAAAAAAATTATGCTTCAAATAATAAAATTTTAGACGGGTTAAAAATTTATTGTAATTCTGTATACATATTATATATGTAGGGAGATAATTCATGCTGACATAACATGATTACATTTTCGTGCATACACGACAAAATTCAGTGTTGCGAAACTGTCGTATCGTTAAAAATAAATGAGGTGTTTGGATCAAGCAGTGTTGTGTTGTCATGATAATACTGCTGAGTCGGATCAAACGCGTAAGTTTATAGATTAAAGACACGATTCTGCAAAAAAAAGACAATTCAGCGCAAGCAATCTTTTGTGGGAACGCAGAGGGGGTATATGTGCAAACTAAAACACAACAGATTGTGTCACATCATCGTCAAGCCTCCAGGCCAACCGTTGGCCTTACGCTCTCGTTCTCGTTTTGGGAGAATCTCACGCCGCGCGTGTTATGTCTTAGTCTTATAATGTTTTTTTTACTTGCACACCTTCACTTGCTCCCGGAGCTTATCTCCGGTGAGAAATAAACATCCACGCGCAACCGCATCCGTTCTAAAAAAAATTATCTTTCAATACGTGGTACTCACGATGGCTTCGTCTTCAGTGATGGGAGCGCCTCCGATGAGTGGGATCCGGGATCCTACGGCAACTTTACTGTTCCTGGGGTAAATCACCTTTTCTGAAACAAAAATTTAATAAAAAAGTTTAATAAAAAATGCAATAAAAAGATCAACGGAAGAAATACTTTTTATAAAAGATATAAAAATACTTTAATACATGAAGAAAGTACGGTAAATTTATTTCCAGGGAGAGTGGAAGGAAGGGGAAATGAATTTAATAAAGGAAAAATGGGATAAGGAATAAGATCTGTGTGATAAAAATTAATAAATTTTAAAGGAAGGCCGTGTAGAATTACGCAATGTGTTAAATGTATGTTTTGATCTTAGTGGTTGTCATGTTGAAGATGTCTAGCTCACTGAAAAATGTGTTAAAATACGATGAGGCTGTGTGAATTCTGTTTAGAGTTTGTGTGGCAGTGTGGGATATTGAATGTGACGTCAGTTCTGGTAGATCTAGATGGCACTCGAATGGGCAGTCGACAAAATAGGTCAGGACAGTCTACTTTTGAAATATCTTTGGGGGTTGGAGGTACTTCGGAGCAACTACTTTTAGGTCACCACCCATCATGTGACAGGAAAGCTTCAAAGGCGCAGAATGTTTGATAATTTTATTATCTCTATAAAACAAGTACAAGTTGTAAATGAATACGGTTACAAAGACAATAATAGATACTCGAAGGGCGATAGCTTCCGGCCGTCCGCCGGAGGTCGATGAAAGACTGACGTGCCCACAGAGAGTGTGGGCCGCTTTTCATATGATTTACGTACAAAAGAGTTTCCTGAAGTGCGGCAGAGTGTGTGTGAAGAAATCATCGGAAATGCTGATGCTTTGCTCGTGCCTCGATCTTCTTATACGGCATTTTTGTGTGTGTATGTGGCCTAGATTGGTGGTTTATGTATTGTGGTATGAATTCCACATATTGTCAGGATTTATTGAATACCAATTAATTAATTATTCAAACGTACTAAGTCACTTATCACTATTAAATTTAACGCTTTTCAATATATATAACTATTTCGCAAATTTATCATTCGTAAATAGACACTCTTTATTCGCTTTGACACTTTCACTGTTCACTAGAATATTCCGTCACGTTCCGCACTTATTAATTTCGCTTCGGTTTATTGTGCTACGTAAGAACCTTCTAGAATCACTTTCGAATTAGCGCTCGCTTGGCGCCACTGGCTTCTCGCCGCCTCCAGTAGTATTGTGCCAACTTTAAACAACCGTCACTTGACAGAAGTACGTCATTCTTTTTAGCCTCGTTACAATATCTTAAGAAATATTTTAAGAACTGTAAATTTTCTTTCGTTGAAATGAATTAAACGACCGATTTTGATTATCCTCGGGATCCGAGGAGGTTAACCGGGATGAACACAAAACGTCTAATTTACTAGTTGAAAGTTTCCCAAATCCGAGTTAAGACGTTCTGCGCCCTTCCGTCGTTTAGGGCCAAGTGGGGTGGGTGTCTGCCATCTGGTACCAGCTAACTGCGGTCCGGGCCCCGCAAGAAGCGCGGTTTAACTTGTTCCAACTACCCCCACGGTATAATGCATTTTGTAATCTTGCACTTGCAAATTTTCCCCCTTCCGGGGTGTAAACGTCCCCATTCACTGCGGCCACCCCGGCGGCCTCCTCCGCAGCCTGCCGACCGGGGGCTGTTTCTCGAACACTCGGGGTTGTGTTATTCAATAGTTGCACAAATACGACCGCCGAGCTCGCGCGGGCGTTGGTACACTGATTCGTGAGGATCGCATTAACACGGTGATTTGGTAAGGTTCTGAATAGTAATATATGAAGACCCCATGGCAAGATGGTTGTGAACTAACATTCAAGTCGTTTTGAGATAATTAGACATTTGAATTTCGCCTTTGAAAAATATGTTTTATTGCTAATTCAAGATTAATTTTTATTAAATTTATTTATTAAAAAATGTAGTTAACAACCATTTTTTCGCCTCTGGAACTCATTTTCGATATAATAACACCCTTTTAAAATTGGTAAAACACGAACATCAAAGAAACCTTCAAATGCTATCCGTTTTTACGATCCATTATCACAAATTACAAAATACCTGACATGTTAATTAATAATACAAAACATGGTATGTACCATTTAAAATTATTGAAAAATAATTTATAAGTACATATTATATTAGTCTTCAAATAAAAACAAATATATGACAGAGTAAAAATTTTATTTACCATAAATATTCCAATCAAATTAAAAGGCGTGTTAATTTCAGAATGATGGCGTGAATATGTTTTTATTGAAGATAACATTGTCTTCCCGTTAGTAACTGATTTGGTTTTTGTGTAGTGTGTAGTGTAGTTAACATGTTTATTCCTATGATTTGAACATGTTCTAATTATTTTTAAGTTCCAATGGAAAGAGGGTACAATATTTAGTTTAGATGGCTTATTATCTCATTTTTGACAAAAATGTTAGTTAACAACTTCTTGTCACGAGGTCTTCATATGTTAACATGTTATTTTATATAGATGGTCAAATTTCAAAGTTGTCATCTATACTTAATATACAATGAGGTAAAGTAAGAGTGTAAATTCAGATGTAGGAGGTAATATCCGAAACTACTCATCCGATTTCAATAATTCTTTCACCAATATTTAGAATAGACTTTTAGAATGGACATAGGTTATATGGTATTCCGTTAAAATAAAAGGTATTTTCGTTGTGACCTAATTTACAAGTTAAGTCGATGAAAAAATGGTCGAACGATGAGTTTTTTACAAACGCTGCCTTAACGATAAGAAATATTAAAATATGGAGAATTTTTAGAACTCAAAAAATTCTTTAAAAAAGTCCGCGACGATATACAGTGTCCCCGATATATCTCGAACCGTCAAGCCGAAATTGGGTGATAGGCCAAGCCATAATAGTTATCGAAAAAAATTCAGTCAAGTGTTTTGAAAATTAAAAGCATTTAAAAAATCTAAAAAAATCTACACCCTGTAACGGTCTTTTCACTCCTGTTGCTACAAATCTTTATTATTTTTCTTTTTTTATTATTATATAATACTGAATAATGCTTCAAACTTTTGTCCAAAATTCAAAGCCAACTGCTCCAGCTTGGAAGAAAATGTCAGTTTTTGACCAAACCGAGTATTCAAAATCAATACTTTGCCCAGTATTAACTGACTGTTTTTTTTATTTTTTAAAATATTTTTCTGATAACTATTATGACTTGGCCTGTCACTCGATTTCGGTTTGATTTGGAAAAAATCTGAATAAAACATTTATATTTCGTAATATTTCTATCACAATCGTTATCATAGTATTCATATTTTGATATATCACAAAAATCTGTAGCACAAATATTTGATTTCTATTTTTTTTTCCAAAATATACGTTTACAAAAAATCATGTTCATATCCCAAATCGTAATAGTAGACAGTTAGACCGTCACCTAATTTTCATCTCCCTCTTTGCAAGACTCTCTAAACAAAAGTCAATCATCTACAAATCCACAAATTCATTTAATTTAAATTACAACAACATTGATATTTTTAACTCAACTATTCGGGAGATAAAACAAAAATTAATTTCTCAACCGCACCCAAACTAGTTCACTCAATATATGTTTCCATATACTACCATCCTTCGTTATTTTCTCCCAATCCTAGGCTCCACTCCGCTCTTTCCACCCTTTCTCAAGATATTTTGAAACTATAAATTATCTCATATTTTCACACGTTGCCAATATCATTAATAATCATCATTGAAAAGTTTTTAACTGACGTAATTTACTATTTTTTTCTTATGTATGTTAATTTAAGATTTGCTGTTTTCCTAAAAATTAATAAAATAAAATATAAATAATAAATCTGTCAATCTGTGGTACAGAAAACTGCGCCTCCTGTAATGACGAGCTTCAGCTATCCCTCCATTTTTAGGTGGTCTTCCCGGTGGGCGTCGTCCAGAGGGGACTTCTTTGGCTGCTGTATGCATGTATGCTGTATGCATGTATACTGTATGCATGTATGCTGTGTGTTGCTGATACCTCCAGAACCTCCTTCTGGATCTACTCCATCGTGCTGTGTCCTCTATTTTATAAGTTTTCCTTATGTCTACATTTCGGACACAATCACGTACAGATTTTCTAGTAATGGATCTCAGCACTTATTTCAGATATTCTGAGGAGTCTTTGGTACGGACAGTGTCAGCCGGATTCCCTACAGCACGTTTTTTTTATTATTATTTATTTAAAATATAATAGAAACCTAAAAGGTTTATGGATAACATATTTACATGATTCAATATAGGAATATAATAATAATATAATTTAGATACAAAGTCATTTTTTTATAGTTGGCCGAGTTTTAGCATTTTTGTCACATCTGTTTTGAATTTGTCAGTGCTCAGTTGCTTGGTCTGTTGTGGCAGGTCGTTGTATAGTTTTAATTCGTTGCAAATTAGACGGGATTGTCTTGTTTTTGTTTTGGCGTGTGTTATGTGATAGTTTTGAGCCATTCTAGTGTTGTTGGTGTTTTTCGTGTATTTTATGTAATTTTATGTCTTCGTCTTGTATTTCGCTAATTGCTAGTCTGTGAATGATTTTAATTGTTTCGATTTTTGTAATGCTTTCGATATTTAATTGTTGTGTTATACGGTATACAGTTTCAGTTGGTGTCCAGTATTTCAGACCATAGGCCCTTTTTAGTATTTTGTTTTGCTGTCGTTGGAGTCTGTTTAGGTTAGTTTTGTTTCCGGTTCCTCAGAAGGGTATCAAATATCCTATTCTACTCTTGACGTATGCCTGGTACATCAGAATTTTTACGGTCTTCGGTGTGATTTCGTGTATTTTGTGGAATAGGCTGGTCAGTTAAGTCAGTGAGTCAATTACTTTGTCTATTTGAAAGGTCCTTTTGAGGTGTCTGTCTATGTTGAGTCCTAAGTATTTAGTATTTTCTAGTTCAGGGAGTGTTTCGTTGTGTATTTTTATGTCCATTTTATGCGTTTTCCGTTTGGCTTCAAAGTTAATATAGTATTTTTTTTTGAGCATTTAAGGTTAGAATATTTATTTTTGTCCATTCAGTTAATATGTCTATGTCTTTGTTGATTTGTTTTGTTTCTATGTCATGATAGGTCACACGCATTTCTTGTATACCTTAACCTTGCTTTCAATGCGTATATTTTTATTCTTCCAGACCAAATTCTTGAGATGCCCATCACGTAATTTGAGCATTTAAAATGAAATATAAAACTTTTTTATACCCACCTATGTACAATTGAAGGCAGCATATGAAGAACTCAATAAACCATGTTTTAACGTAGTATATTAGAAAAAATGTATCCACATCGCGCTCAGCTGTGTTTTACGATAAAAATTTCCCGAAATTTTTCCACTATTTTGACTACCAAAACCATTTGGATTCTGGGTAGACGCATAAAAGTTTGCGTCGCTTCTTCATGAAAATTGCTTTAATTAGACATTTGCTTCACGATAGTTTCAGATAAAGTTTTCCTGGAACTCGGCGCAGAAATGCATATTCATGGAAAGTTTTTCACGAGATGACAATGTACGCTCGTCTGCGGGATGAATTTTTTTACGAGCCAGATTAAAGTTTTGAGCTAGAATTTTATTTCACTCTTAAACGCTGCCAGACATTCGTAAGTAGCTATGCATGTCCTTGTTTAATTTGATAGCGTGTATTCAAAAATAGAAGCCTCTGATAGAAGAAGAGTTGGCGTAATCCAAAAATCCCCACATACTGTAATAAATAAAAATTTATTACAGTATGTGGGGAGGTTTGTGCATCCCATACATTCCATATAAGAATAGATACATTAAATTATCATACATGCGTTATATAGAAATTAGAAATATAAGATAATTTAAATATATAAATAGAAATTATCACATGCAGGTACATAAAAGGAAAGATATAACAGGAAATAAGGTATATAGCAAGAATTATTCTAATAAATATGGCATACAAAAAGACATGGTGCTTAAGTAATAGAGTAATAATTATTAACATAAAAAAGTAAGCATTAGTAAATTAATAGGATATATAAAAGAAAAGCGAAAACAAGTATTAGTATTAACATGAAAAAAATATATATCGTATAATAATTTATTTATTTTATTTTATTTATTTATTTATCTTCATCTTGTTACATGACATAGGAGATAGAGCCGCTCATCTCACTAGAAAGAACCTGTGCCGAGATGAGCAGCTGAACAATATAGTGAAAACAAAAAATAATAAAGATATACAACAAAATACTATATAACTATAAGATTAATTAATTAATTAATTGAGTATATAAATATAAAATGTGGATAATAAGAACAGTATATATTGTATAATACAAAAGCAATAGTGAAAGTAAAGTAATATATATAAAAAATCATATGCATGAATCGTAACAAAATGTATATATATTAGCGCAGTTAAAAAGTATATTAGGTATATACCTATATAAGAAAATTAAATGAATGTTTATGTATTTTAAATAGTGATAAGAAATGAAGTTTAATGAGCAATAGACCTGTTTTCGGCAGTTCGGTATTTGTGCAAATGCAGGTGACAATAATGTTTTCTCGAATAGCGTTGTGTAAAAAGTTAAGAGTAGGGTGTCCACACTGACTATGAATCGGCTTTAACGAGCGGTGGTATGTCGATTATGAGTCGCCGGTATCTTTCTCCAATGTGCTATTATAACAGATAGATCCATCTATATAACATGTATAACATAAAAAAAGAATAATATAACTATTATAACAGACAGATCCGTCTGAAAATAAGTATCATCGATATAATTAAGTGCGTGATCAAACATAATAACTTCGCTGTCTGTCCGTCCGTTTGACTCTCTGTCTGTACATCTGTCCGTCCGTAGCTTTATTTAACGTGCTTATTTTCGTTCGAATTCACAGCTAAAAAAAAATAATTAAACGACTGGAAATGAGGCTTGAACCCCGGGCCGTCAAACTCGAACCGGCCGCTTCACGCATGTTACTACAGCGGCCTCTCCGTGGACAGCAAAAAAGATATTTTAAATGTATACTACGGCTTAGCAATAACGCGAACCAATGTTCCGTCATTTTTGACGGATTACATCTATTGTTAAACTCTTACCAAAAAATAATAACATCTCACTTGCGCAACTTCATACATACATGTCACTTTCGACAGGTTACTAGTTTCAAAATAAAACAGAACTGACGTACAAATAAGTATTAAAAAGTACGCTTTAAACTTTCACCATTCTATTTAAGGACATGAGAAGGAGAGGACGTGAGAAAAACAAAACGCTAACAATAAATTATAAATAATATAATGCAACAATAATTTTGAAACGCAAACCACAAGCAATAAAAATTATCACGCGATAACAATTTAATTTTATTCAGTGTACACCAACAACACCAAACATTCATTCAAACCGTAGACGACAGAAATTATTAGTTTTGAACTAATAAATAATTGAATATTGCTTAAGGAATGCTTTATAATAGAAAAAAATCCAAAAACTCAACTGAATCATGACATTATATTAATAAACCTAAGCTACCAAATTTTATCGAACCAAAATAATTATAACCTAAATTAAACAAACGACACTTAATAACCTAACCTAATCAAACCTATATTAGCTAATTGTATCTAATAAATTAAATTATTTATTTTTTTTTAATAAAAAATAAAGATGCGAACACGGAATACGTGTCACGTCAATATTCTTACTATTTTCAAACTAAGCTAAACGCTTGTGCTATGAAAGTAGGACTAACTTGCTAGTCTGGAGTGAGGTTCGAACCCGCAATCTTTGGATCACGAGGCGAGTGTCCTAACCACAGTACCAACAAGCTACTCAATTGTAATATTTGTAATACAAATATTTTGTCCCAGGAGGATTCATCATTAATCGCAATATATTATAGCTGTCTCATAGAGACGAAGCTATTTATATTCGGAAGCTATTATTGCGAAAGACTTGGTGAACGTTACATTGTATAAAGTGATCACTTAACCCAGCCACACCCTAGGTCTTAAGCCCTATAAACACCCAAAGACTTCCATACTTTCCCTAAAAACAGCTTCACCTCTCTGAGACATATTTAATACATATTGAGAAAATATTATGCCTATATTCAATCTATATTGCAAAATGGAATCATGGGTTGGGTGGAACATATTAAAGTTTTCTAAAATAGCACAAAATTGATTACAAAAATAATATTATAATAATTTAGAACTTAATCTACAGATTTACTATTAAAATGATTCAATGTCGCTAATTTAGTAAGACTATATGAAAACATTGCATAACTACAAACACACAAATAATATTTTAATCACTAACACACAAATAGTATACTCCGCAGTTAAAATAATCACAGTCGTAGAATTAATACTAAACGTACATTTGTGATTATCGGAAATAGTCTAACATTCAACCACACGACATCTATGGCCCGGCGACGCTACCATGAATGCAATTACACTCCGGGCGGACCCATCACGTCGTGATCGCGGCACTTCGCAACTTGCCGAGTGTCGGTCTGATGACGTCATATCCAGCCCGTGACTGTAATTGGTCCCTCGGAAACAAACAATGGACACGCCTACCATCGCGCCGCGCACGATTCCATAACGTGTCTATCCTAGTGTGCACGTTAAAATTCAATTTTCCCTTCCGCGTAGCACGTGTTAAATATACACTAACTAAAAATATCCTGTGAACAATGTTGGAAAATTAATAATTGTTTCTAGCGGCTAAGGGGTTTCACCACCCTTAAATTCAGAAATTTGGTGATGTTTTACTTAGAGGTGATTAATTTTTCTTATTATTTTTTAACTAGCTTTAACCCGTCAAAAATGACGGTACTTCTACATGTTAGGTATGAGTGTTTATTTTTTATTATATTAATTATTCGTAAAAAAATTCGAAAAAAAAATTCGAAAAAAATCCAAAGAACGGCCTAACAATCTGGGGTGATCTGCAACATTTGGGAAACGCCTGTAACAACCGAGAAACAACAAGGACCTTCTCTTAAACACTAAAAGTACGAAAATACTAGCGTTCGGATATAAATGCGGAACCAAGCCGCGGCGGGAGTTGTTTGTTGCGGTTGACAGTTCGATTCAATGCGAAGTCAGCCGCGAGCCGCGAGACAACACCTGTGGTGGCCAGTCGTGAATTGCAATGCGACAGATATCGAACGAAATAATCGAGCGAAGTACCTAACCGGTGTTGAAATAAGCGATAAATACTACGTGCAAGAGCGGGATATTCTAACAAGTGATAAATACGTTTTACCCAACGATAATAGTGACTTAATATTATACGAGTGATATATTGAGAAATTGAATAATTTAACGAATAGTGATAAGTTTTATGCGTTTTAAATAGCTTTGTTCATTTAATGATTAATTAATCATTCATTAATAAATCGCTAATTAATTTCCGTGTTTTCCTTCATTACTCCAAAGCCACGACACGTGATAATATATCATTTATTTATTAATATTAGGCATATTTCATTGCAACCACCATTGTTATAAGTTTATAATAATGAAAATAAAGATAAAAATAAAATACATTTAGTTAGGTTATTTTATAAAGTTTTTCTCTTGTCTATGGTTTTCGCCTTTTCTTTAGATAAAGTGATTTACTGTCAAAATATTTGGTAAAAATTTCAAAACCTTAATTATTACACATTAAGGTTTACACGCATTTTAATACTTGCAGTCAAATTGATTTGATTTAATTTTTAAAATCAGGGTACTCAATTATATCGGGTTTACCTGTCCTGGAAAAAATCGGAGGCACCCACCATATTCTTCAACTCCGCCCTCTGCTTAAATTACCTTATATTTACTTATTGTGTAGTCTGACACCCTGTGTCAATACCACTTTCATTAAAATTTTCTCTTGAGCTTTTTCTTAATATATTTTGTTGACTTATTTTGCTATAACTTTTATTTCGAAAAATGCAATCAACGGGTGTAATTAAAAACTCATTTAAATACAGTGTCAACCTATTTGAATAGAAGAGTAAAGCAAGGATGAAGGAGTAGTTTTTTATGTGGTTAATGGAAAGAAGGACAATAAAAGCGAGGTACTAGTGGAAATGTATTATTCAATCTGATTTTTCAACCCCTTTTGTGGATTTATGTAGTTTCTAGGTTGTAAATTGTCAATATTTAATAAGATAATGAGTAATTTTAGTAATATTGACTCCTTAACTATGGATATATAAGGACAATGTTGCTTGAACATTTTGGATCATAATTTAGGTAATAATCTAACTTTGTAGTTCTGTAGACTAGATCAATTAATATGTATTGATAATATAATATTCTTTAAAAATATTCATTCAAATTTTTTATATAATTTTTACGTATTTTTAATTTGTAATTTTAGGGGTATAAAGGCAAAGGCAGCAATATCAAAAAAAATTAAAACAGTCATAATGTTATGTACTAAATTCGAGTTTTTGTAGGAAATATAGTCTTTAAATTTATAGTAAACATGATTTAGGAAGGAATTGATATATAAAATTTAGAATTCTGTACATTCTAAATTAGTAATCCTCGATGCATTAAAAACATTTTTTAATATCTTGTATATTGCTGCCTTTGTTTTTATACCAGTTATTTAATCGAAATAAATTTAAAATACAGAGAATATACTGAGATTTATAACTATTAAATATGTTACAAAAGTTTATTTCGCTTTATTAATCTGCGCGTCACTGGTATCACATACGGCTTATAGCTAATGTCGCACCGGTAGAAACGTCAAAATAAAAATAAACTATGTCTTTGCTTTAATAGGAAACTTGCTGGCATTTCGAACATTCCATACGTTAGTAGTTTGTTCCCATCGCATCCTGTTACTGTTCTAGATATTCCTCGAAGGTTATAGTTAAATTTTTTTTACATAGAGATGCGAACACGGAATACGTGTCACATCAATATTCTTACTACTTTCAAACTAAGCTAAACGCTTGTGCTATGAAAATAGGACTAACTTGCTAGTCTGGAGTGAGGTTAGAACCCGCGACCTTTGGATCACGAGGCGAGTGTCCTAACCACAAGACCACCAAGCTACTCATCCTTGGAGAGAGCAGATTTCTTTTAGGTAAAACGTTTCCCACGACCACCTCCTGAGCTGGTTGGTGGACTCGATAGTTCGGAGTTCCTTCATCAGGGCATAAGGTCCCTAGACGGGGTCACCTGAACTCACGTGTTGCAGGTGGCCAGAGTGGCAATGTATTTCAGAATTTAATGGAAGATCCTAGAGGTTTTGATAATTTTATACCATAGGGACATATTACGAGGGATTCCAATCATGCGTAAATTTCTCCGAATTCCATAAAAAAAAATATATTTGGGAAACATACAGTAAAATTATTTTTTTTTTATATAATATAAAAAAAAATATTCGAGGCTTTGACCAGTATAGTTTCCTCGAAGCTGGTAAAAAAAACTAAATAAAAAACAATGATAAAGAATATCTGATAAATAATAAATATTTCAAAGATTTAAATTATGATAATGCATAAAATGGGAGGGGATTGGATTCAATTAAAGAAGTATCAAATCAATAGTCATAAATGAGATTACGGAGTTTCATTTTAAATAAAAGCAAATTGTTAGTAAAAATGTCTAGATTATTTGTAGAATTTAACAGATTGTATTTTGAGGTGGAACGAGTTACAAAGCAGTTTTTTAAGTAGTTAGTCCTACCAAAGTTTGCGTAAAATAAATTATTTGGACGCGTTGAGTATGTAGGACAACTTAAACCTATTTGCTCTAATAAATAGGGTGAGTCAACCAAGTTATTCAAGATTTTATGAAGATAAAATCACGTTACTATACTTTTTAATATTACTCTGAAGACTGAAACTTTGAAAGACAGCGGATGGTGGTAGCGCTTTGTCAAGACTGCTGGCCCTCGACCCTTGTAGAATAAGGTGAAGAAAACGATGATGATGATGAAATAAATATCTTTCAAACTATTTTACAATTCGGGAAAGGTGGCCTTTTGTCGCTGGGCGAATTCAATAAAATTTATCACGACCGTCTTCGCTTTGAAGGGGGAGAATTTCATAAAGATCTCGCCGGAGGTTTGTGCCTGACATTTATCGCTCGCCAGATGTATCCGAGAGAAATGTGCGGCGATGTCACGCCATTAGAACCGTTCGGACGCACGTGTTGTGATTCACGCTCTAACTCATTTCCGGTCACGTGATCGCAAGTAAACTACATTCTGGAAAGAAGAAAAAATGTTGTTATATTTTCTATCAAAAGAAAAAATTGCAATGACGACTGTAAATTTTTGATATTCAATTTTTTATTTATTTTTTATTTCAATTTTTATTACGTTTGTAATAATATTTGGGATGTAAAAGCAAAGGCAGCAATATCAACAAAAAAAATGCATTCATCGAGGATTACTAATTTATAATGTACTGAATTCGGAATTTTATAGGAAACAAAGCCTATACATTTATAGGAAACACGATATTGGAAAATATAGATACATAAAATCAAGAGCTCACTATAAATTAGTAATTCTTGGTGATTGTCTACTATTGCCTTTGTTTTTATACCTCACATATGGCTTAATGCATGATTTTATATAAAAAAAAACATAAACCTAGTAACCAAGATATTTCAGATGTTTCACAGATACTATTATAAATGAAAGTAGATATGGAAGCCTTGGAGTATCTATCAAATGGCTGGCTTAAATGCTCACTTTACTATACAAATGTAACGTTCACCAATTCCACCCATGATTTACATCTATTAATTTGTTTGAAGTTGTTTTTATGTTATTTATACACCAAATTTCACTATGACTTACGATAACGCCATCTATAGTTAAAATGTTATCATGTGTAATGATATTCTTCTGAATTATTTACATACAAGCCGTAAGCCCCTGAAAAATCACGGGACATAATAATAATTAATAACGACCCTTGCGTGTTTCACAACCACGCGCTGATTGACGTGTCACACTCGGACCGCGTTAGCGACTAGTCATCATCATCAGTGTTGCTGTAATCTCAGTTTCATTCTAGATAGTTACGGACAGACAGATATTTGAAATTAGGACAGTGGACGCTAGAATACACCTGAAAATTATTTTACTCTTTTTTCGACCAGTTTTTTTTATTTCATTCATATTCACAATATTCTTGAGAGATATTGTGAATGAAAAAATATTTCAGGCATATTCTAGAGAAGTGCTAATAATTCGGAAGAATTTTATTACACATATAAAAGGATATTGCTTTGAAAATTCTAATCAAAAATGGACATCTCATTAGTGACATCTGTGTTTAATTAAGGGGAATGAAAAAGCTTTAGATGCCGGTCGCGCTGATGATAATTACAACATGCATATGAAACGGGTTGTAAAACTTAAATATACATATATATATATACAACTTCCAAAAATTTGATGGATGTGGTATGAATGGGTGAAAATGGTAAACGATATATTGTGTAAAGTGATCACTTAAGCCCGCCGTATGATAGATTGTAAGCCCTATGAGCATCCAAAAACTTCCATACCTATGTACTTTCCTATAAAAAATTTCCCATAATTTCGCCTCTATGAGACATCTATAATATATCTCGGAAAAATATCGTTTAAAACGTTTTTCGTGTAAAGCCCGATCTAGAAAACCATAGTTTCAGGCGACACAGTGGTCCAGCGGCCGTTTGACCGGACAAAGGGAACAAACAAACGTCTTTCGCAGAGCATTTGAGCGAGAATGCTCGCGTCCCGGGAAGCGCACACCCGCGGGACGGCGAGCTTCCCGTTTATTCCCGGAATAAAGCGGAGACAACGGGAAGGCTCCCTCTAATTGCAAGGAACAGTACGGAGAGACGCGTGAGAGATGTTTGTCTCGCGCTGTGTCCTTGATAAGTGATTAATTGCATTTTTAATTGCAGCGAGAATTTAAATTGAATCTCTGTGTACGGTGTTTGTGCGCGCAAATGAGAAAACACTTTATTTATACGCGTTAATGTGAAAACACCTCATTTGTAAGCATTAAAAGCAAGGATTCTATAGTGGACGAGATGTCTCTTCTTCTTCTTCCTCATCTTTCAGCTTTCGTCTTTCCACTGCTGGATATAGGCCCCTTCCTTATTTTTCCATTCTTCCCTGTTGTTGGCTAATTGTAGCCATTTCTTTACCCCCACAGCGACAATATAATCGGCCCATCTCTTTTGAGGTCTTCCGATGCCTCTTTTATTTCTCCATTTTAGAACTCTGGGAGGCCATCTTGTAGTATCTTGTCTTGCAACGTGTCCTGCCCAGTGCCATTTTAGCTTCGCTACACGATCCATGATATCCACTACTCTAGTTCTGCGCCTAATTTTGTCGTTTCTAATTCTAACTCTTAGGCTTACTCCAAGCATGGATCTCTCCATGGATCGTTGCGTGCATTTGAGCTTTTCTACACTTTTCTTTGTAAGGGCCATAGTCTCCAATCCATACGTCATCACTGGCAGTATGCACGATTCAAAGGCTTTTCTTTTTAGGCTAACTTGGTAACGAGATTTATAGTGAGATAAGATTAGTCCTTTTGCACGCTCAAAGCCTTCACATACAAAAACCTTTTGACTATCCTACTGTAAATATATTTCAAGAATTTAAAGTACCGTCACTCACAAAAATATACAAAACAAACTCCCTATGCCAAATTTACAAAGAATATTTTATAAATAAATCTCACCTCTTAGACTGAGTAAGTAGTAGACATAGAACAAAGGGACAAATAAAGATACCATCTTTAAGAACCACCATAGCACAACATCATTATACATATTTGGGAGTTAAATGGTACAATATATTGTTGTCGCAAAACAAAATTTCAAGAAAGAATCATTCCAAAATACGAACGGTTTAAGAATCCTTGATTTTCGACAACGATGAATTGTAACATTGCTCACATGTCTGAAATGGTTTCTGAATAATAATAAAAAAATTAATGCCCACATGTTTCAAATGGTTCCTGTATAATAATAAAAAAAATACTTCTTCTAAATGGTTTCTGCTTTTATACTTTAATTTAGCTTGTAAATACTCCTCCCATAAGCTCGAGCTTCGTCTCATATTATGGGGTGTATAATGTCTGTAAAAATTTTATAACATAGAATTAATTTATTATAAAAAACATGTATCTACTGTATAAATAAATATAATAAATAAATAAAAATAAAGTAGTAAAATAAGTGTACAAAAAGATATTAAGAGATGGATTAGACTACATGTAACTTCCGTGTCCCATGAGATCTCTAAAGAAGAAAAATGTGTCTTTGTTTCTTGCCTGGACTCTCTGATATTCTCTGTCGTCTCTGATATAATGAAAAAGATATTTCTCAATTAATGTATATTTTAGATGTCTCACAGAGACGAAACTGTATATTTTTTTTAATTAAGGGAGAGTAGATATAGAAATCTTTATGGGTGTGCATAGCACTTACGACTTATCGTACGGTTGGCTTAAGTGATCACTTTACACATATGTTACGTTCGAGATATTTCTCCTTAATTCGTTGACTGCATCTGAAGGTAAACTTCACGTTTGCTGCGTAGGTTGACATTTCGTTTAGACCTAATGTTAATGATCTTGAGTCCCAGCCTTTGGCCTTCACTAACTAGTAAATTAACTACTTAGATTGCAGACTATCTGGACCCAGCAGAGGAATCTGTAGCTACCCCAGTAGTGACGAGATGATAGTGACCTACGGAGGATGTGGCCTGGGGACCCGGCAGAGGAATCTAGAATGCCACCTTTGCCAGTTAAGGATTAATACGAGTAGGTAAGGTTTCGAAATCTGTTCAGCTGTTCAATTAATTAAAAAGTTAATTATATCTTTTAGAAAGATGTATTGAATATATAAAATAATTGAGGCAAATGAAAAATTTCTTAAAAAACTAACGCATAAAAACCAAGTTTTTACAATACTCCCTTTCTCATTTTCTGGTTTCGTGTCTACCAGATGCGTCGGAGTATTTTCATACAACTTACTGAGTTATATGAAAAAAAAAAATTAAATTTAAAAATCCAAAATTATACTATAATTATTATTTTTTGTTAATGAAAATTTGATAGATCTTCTTGATCGTCGCCACGAGTCTGCCTGCAATGTTTCAGCTCGATTGGATCACGGGAAAAGAGTTAAAAAAAATTTTTTTCGTCAGACAAGCAAGCAATCAGACGCCACAGTTAAAATAAAGGGACTAAAATGTAAACAGAATCTGAAAAGAATTCTGCATGTCATGGTTATTGAGGCGTTGTTTCTTTTCAAAAAAGTCTTCATTTTCAAAAAGTCAAAGTACCTACCTACTTTCATGTTTTATCAGTTTTTACCTAAAACGGCTCCGAATTCAAAAGTTTCGAAACTATACAACTTTGACAGCCGAATTGAATGCCGAATGAATGAATGTGTTTTTGATTTTGAAAACGAATATCTGACAAATACGTCGTTTTGCAAAAAATAACTTCTCGAATATTGAATCGTTTTTGGCATGGTGAAAAATAAAAACATCTTTAAAAAACGATCCAAACATTCGTGAACTCGCATGTTAACAGAATCCGACAGCTGACAAGAATTCGATATGGCGTCGTTCTTCTGATGCGCACGGATGCGCGCGCATTTCATTGCATAATTACATGGTCTTGCATTTCCGTTACATGCTGTGCACGCTGTATCCGTTACAATAAAAATTTACATTTAATAAAACTAGAGTAGGCACATATTTCAAAACAGGTTTCAACTACATACTAGATGAAGTTACATCACCGTACGGTCCTAGACGAGGAGCCAAGGAAATGATATTCCTCTGCTAGAGATCTTTTTCTAATAACATGTAAAATGCGACCACAATTGAAATATTTCCCGTTCTGTCCAAATTCGCAAAATCCTGGCTTGTCACGATATTGCAAGCCAACGGATGCATGGTTTAAATTGCAACGAATGCATGTTTTAGAAATTCAGTCTAAATTCGTATTTCTCGACGTAATCAAATGTAGAGGTGCATTTTGAGAAAATCAAAATCGGTTAACGTATTTTTAAGGCATTTAAAGAATTTTTAACGTAGAGTATCTTTTTTAAATATGTATTATTTTAACTTTGTAATACACACATGATTTATTAATTACTACTATAGTTTCGAGAGGAGCAGTCCCTCTCATCATCAGGTGTAGTATCAGTTATTATCTATACCTGATAATGATATGGACTTTTCCTCTCGAAACTACTGTAGTAATTCATAATTTGTATTTTGTGCGTATTACAAAGTTTAAATAAAATATATTTTAAATTATAATGTTGCACCACGAAGTATTTGCCAAATCCTTCATTGATATTATTTCTTAAGGCGAGGGATTGGACCACAGCGGAAGTATGACCCCTCTCGTATTTATTTAAGACACATTTAAAATGCAATTTAAATATTTATTCTTGCATAATTAAGTCCACTAGTCAACAAAAAGTATTTTGAGAATAGATGATTTTTTTTATTATTTTAAATGTTGTTTCAAATAAACTCTTCAAGTTAAAACAATGAAGCGTCAAACAAGTAAAGAGAAATAAAGCGCGACTTGTATACTAAGACTTTTTAAGAGTATTTAGTTTGACCTTTTCATAATTGTTTTATCCTATTATTACATTTTTAAACATGTAGGGAACCCGACCGTGTTCGAAAAAGTTTTAGTTTTTTCATGTCCATAAGTACATTTTGATGGTCTGCGGTTGAGACTGTGGTGGTCCAGATCCATCGCGACTCTAGCCGCACGCATCGAGTGAAATTAACGAATCAAATGCTTGATTTGGCCGATAATCCTGCCTCTTCCGAATTATTTCACACATAGCACGCACCACTCAAAGAAGATGCCTTTAGACGGGTGGGCATTTTCTTCCAAAACTTCCTAGAAAAAAGACGAATAATTACAGACCTAATGACGCTTTACAAAATACTCAACAACAAATTGGACGCCCCCTCACTATTCTTAATAATAGACATAAATATACCTGTCCGGTCTCTGAGAACACATTCTCTATTTCACACAAAGATCTAGAATACCAACATAGGGCACTTGTCACCCTTACCTAGAATGCTAAACTACTACAACGAAATCTACCATTATACAAACGTCGGAAAATAGTTTAATGTATTTACTAAAAATTGTTTCGGGCAACGTTGACTGTCCTGAACTATTAAATAGAATAAAATGATCCTTGTAGGTCTCGTAGATACAACCCAGTCTTTCACCTCGATTTTACTTCGTCTGTCGTCGTAATTCATATTTCTTGAGGGCATTCAATGCATTCAATAAATTGATAAGATTATTGGATATTGATTTGTTCGAGTGCAGCCACACAAGATTAAGAAAAAAATTGAGTGCAGAATTCTTTTCTGCTTACTAATTAGGCCTCTTTTTCTCTTGTTTAAATTTTTTATCCTCTCTTGTTGTATTATTCTTAACATGCATAACTTTTTCTGCCTTTTACTTAAGTCTCTTTTTCTTTTGTTTAAATTTTTTATCCTCTCTTGTTGTATTATTTTTAATATGCCCAAGTTTATTTCATAGCATATTTATCATTATTAACATATTTCTAAAAGTGGAGACTTGTAATTGGCCATCTATATTATATTAATATTTTCTATGCTTCTTTTTTATGCTATTCGCCTTCCGTGAATATTTAATAAATATATAAAAAATAAAATACATCCATTCAACACCAACATAGATATATTCTCAATGACACAAGTCCAGTTTAAAACGAAATCATCTCATATTTAATAAGCAATCATTCAAGCGTGTAATATGTGCTCTCCATAAACTAAACATAGCCGCGAAGTATTGACACAAATACACGGGCACTGGCTTCGTTGACCTAGGAACAAAGCAAACCTGTGACGATAGGTATTCTTATAAATAAATACCACAATATTGTTGATTGGCTATATTGAAAACTACTCTACAACATAATTAGTAATAATAACATTAGTTAGTTAGTAACATGTTTTTGTATCTCTTAAATTTTACAATTATGTCTTATATGTTTATCTGTAAGGGTCATCCGACCTGTTGGTAATCTTTAAAAAAATAAAAATAAAATAAAAACACCTACACACATAGAAATCCGCCAAAAAAAATTAATGTCGAACTAATAAATAATTCACGTAAAGCTGAAATACAAACATGAAAAGTCATTATTGACTTGTTGTAGTTAATAATATTCGTAATGTACAAATCTTATTTAAGTACGACGAATACCGAATACCGGCGTATTCTTAAGTCACGTTTATTTATTTTTTTCGTCTATTAAGTGTTGGGATAAAGATTTGACATCCCAATATGCGATTTTCAGAATAGCACAGAATATTTTTAATGTATGTTCTGAGAACACAATTAATTAGATTTTTTCTACAGAGGGATAATTGTTTTTTAAAATAAATTATAGAAGTTTCACAGGGACGATGCTATTTATATGAGAAAAATTTTCTTTCAAAAAAGTACTTTCATACATGTCGTGTTTAAAGGATTTCTATAATTAATCTTAATTTATAAAATTACTAAATTAAATTGCATACAAAAAAGTTGACAAATGATATTTTTTTTAAAAATTGCAAAATAAACGACTTTATTTCGAAATGGAGCAATATTATTCACATTAATGCAATTTAATATTTTTTTCTTATGAAAGTAGTAGTGGTGCTAACCAATATATTTAATTTGTAAGACGTACTTTTATTGAAGACCTTTATTAAAAATATACCCTTAATTTTAAAAAAATATTCGCACGGTATCGGTACGTTTTTAAATTATCTAGGAAAAATGAGAGTTTTGTTTACGAACCGTAAAAAATTATAGTTTTCATTTCATAATTTTTTTATAATATTTAAAATTTAGAAAATATTAATTAGTTTAATTAATTAGAAATTTTGTATAAACCACATGGAGTAATTTTAATCTGCCGGTTTCGATACCACTGTATCTTCGTCAGAATGGATGTATACCGACGCGAAGATACACGTGACAAATATGGTATCGAAACCGGTAGACTTAAAGTTACTTATTCCAAGCGGTTTACATAAAGCATTTAGTTAGTCAAAAACACAAACCACCTAACAGCAACCAGTAACTCGCATTCACATAATACTAGACAAGCATTACGAAACCTTGACTAAATACCAAAAACTGAGACAACACACGGACAGAAAAATTACTCATACATAGGGCCTAAAATATTTAACATATTTAAAACAGACTTCCTAGAAATTAGAATATACTCAATTAATAAAATAAAAGCTTTAGCAAACAACTGGCTTACCTCCAAAGGTAGAACAGCAACTGAAAATTTACTTACTGTAATTGCATAATAATGTCTAGAAATAAAAATATATACCTATATAAATAAATTAATTAATTAAGGAAAATAAAAAATAATCTTAAACAAAACTTAACCCCTTTTTACATTAAACAATTATTCTACACATATTTACACTTGGACTTATGACTGACTCAACTTTCACTAACATTGCACTTGATATTTTGTAGATACATAATTACTACCTTATGAAAATAAATATTACTGACGAATTCAAAAAAATATTATAATTGTGTTCTATAACGCCACTCTGGGACAGGCGTAGCCTAGTAGAGTGGCATAATCCACAAATTTAACAACAATAAAAAATGTGTAATTTATCTTATATTTTATTGTTAAATTAGTATTAAGTACCTTTATTTGTAAACAAGGATTTTTTGAAATAAATAAATAAAATAAATATATAATATTAGGATATTTGACGCAACCACTTCGATATAGAGTTGACGTTAATTCCACGGAAATAACAACCCCCGTTACAATAATACGCCACTTTCGACAGGACGACAGAGAAACAAAGAATCCACCCGACCGTGGATTTCAGAGCTACCCTAGATAACTGCATCCCGTAATGCTTGTTACAATTTCGGTTTGCCCATTTCCATATCTCATACAACTGCGCGAGTTCTCAAACACGACAAACGGCTGTAGCCCGCCGCACTGCGATCTGTGTTGATTTCATGGATAAACACAATTATTTTTGCCAAACACGGCGCTTCAAAGACATAGTTAGAAAAATTTCATGTGTTGTTTATTCTAGAATACTGGATTTTAATGTTAGGAATTAAAGCAGTGTTTTGTATTGCCCGTTGTCCAGGAGCGTGGGTACAGGAGGGATGAGAAAACACTGGAAATGAATTAGCAATTTATTAAATAATGATTAATTAACTATTCAACGCACAAAATCACTTAAAACGAATTCAATTTAATGCTATTCTTAAAATTACACTTTATAATCGCTGGATAACACGTATTTAACATTCACTCGAACATACAATTTAGTTCGCGCTGGTATTAATCGCCCTGATTCATTCGCAATTGATCTTGATCATGATCATGATTCGCATGATCAATTCGCAAATTAGGTACTTATTTTCTTTATTAATCGCTTCGATTTTCTCTGGACTGGCTATATTTAGCGTCGTCTTGCGCGTACTTTGCGACCGATTTCACAGCGCCGAAGCCAGCACCGTACTTATACCCGAAAATGCTGGTATTTTCGTACTTTCTAGATTACTCTAGTATGTAGGAGAAAGTCTTCGTCGCTTCTCGGTTGTACCAGAGGTTTCTAGACGTTTTTTGGAGGTCCTAGACCACCCTACATTTTTATAGGCCGTTCTTGAATCTTCTATAGTGTTTCCGATAAGTGACATATAACTAGGGGTTGTAGCTGTCATACAATTGCATACAAACGATAAGGACAAAATAGTTCCTCACAAGGCCGTGTGGGCGTTACTTATTGAGTTGGAGTATAAGGCGCGTTCACATTGCGCTGCTTTATAATTTTCACCAATTTGAATAATAAAATGCAAATTGATTGCCATTGGAGACTATGGCCCTTAGAAAGAAAAGTGTAGAAAAGCTCAAATGCACGCAACGATCCATGGAGAGATCCATACTTAGAGTAAGCCTAAGAGATAGAATTAGAAAAGACGAAATTAGGCGCAGAACTAGCGTAGTGGATATCATGGATCGTGTAGCGAAGCTAAAATGGCAATGGGCAGGACACGTTGCAAGACAGGATGCTACAAGATGGCCTCCCAGAGTTCTGAAGTGGAGACCTTGGGAGAGTAAAAGAGGCATCGGAAGACCTCAAAAGAGATGGGCCGATGATATAGTCGCTGTGGGGGGAAAGAAATGGCTACAATTAGTAAACAACAGGGAAGAATGGAAAAATAAGGAAGAGGCCTATATCCAGCAGTGGAAAGACGAAGGCTGATGAAGAAGAAGAAGAAGATTATTTAAATATGATTCCAAAGTTGTTCTTTCAGTCTAACCTATAACATACATTTTTTTTAATATAAAATAAATTTTAATTCACCATACGAAGTATCACTGCCGCTGTTGTCGCTTCCTATATTTATTATTAAACTTTCCGACATTGCGTCTATGTACGATTATGTATTTCAATCTCAGTAATAGCCACTGAATACGTCTGAATGGTACGAGTTGCACGAACAAACTAAATTAGCGTCTTATTTTCGCCCAATCACTTACGTGCACATTTTCTCAGTACTAGCTCGACTCCATGAACAGAGCATAGCGTTTGACATTGAACTCCCTTCCCCTCCCCTCCTCTCTTCGCCCTTCACCTAAATAGTCGAAAACTGCCTGTCAAATGGAGAGAATTATTCGTTGTCATGTCTGGAGAGTGTTGAAATATCGTCGAGTGGAGTACCATTGTGTGACTATACTTATCGAATCCGGATCGAAGCGACCTTTCTCCAAGTGTTTTAGCAAGTGTTTATAAAGTGTTACGTCATCAGCTTGATCTCTACCGTGTTTTATATCTACCGGCAGTAGTTTTCCGGGTAGTTTTGTATGCACTTACATGAGTTTAAGTGGCGTGGGGAGGATGACATACTACAGTGTGGTATAGTTGGCTGGGGTGGGACCTTTAAGTCTAATATACTACCAGTGGAAATAGTTCAGAGAGTAATTATCAAAGTGGTTTTGAGGAAACCCTCAATATTCCCAACATGGGAACTTTTCAACATTTTTAACATCCTAAATATTAATCAAATCTATAATAAATTTGCGATACTTCAATTCACAAAATTGACATCAATAATTGTACATTTGGATGTTTTAGTAATCAACCGAGATCAGCTGGAAATATTTTGATACCTAAATGTAATACTAGCACAGCCCAACACCATTTCTCTTATCAAGGAGTATCATTCTTTAATGCTCTTCCCAATGAAATGAAGACGGAAAAAAGAAATAAAATTTATAGAAAATTCAAAACTAAATTGAAAAATCTTCGACAAAAAATCTTACCAAAAACAATCAATATATACATACTTATAAATGTTATTACAATACCTTCTTAATTTTTAATTTTTATAACTTAATTTAACGTCTTGTGTACATATTATTTACTTAATCTAATGTCTTACATTTTTGTCTTCTTGTATTGTTTATATCTTACTTACTTTATTTAATGTCTTAATTTTTATAACTTAATCTAATGTTTCTTTGTATATATCTTACTTATTTAATCTAATGTCTTACACTGACGATTACATTAACAATAGATATATACATATATGACAATGCCCCCACTTTTATACACGAGAATAAATTCTCATTTAAAAGTGGGTAAGCGTGTAATATAAATATGTATTAATTATATTATATTGAATACAGCCACTCTTAAGTTTGTACATTTACCTAATATTTAATAAAAAAAATAATAAAAAACTAATTCATAAAAACCAAGTTTTTATTTTACTCTCTTTCTTTGTAAATTAAGTTTACCATTATGTAATAATTGATTGACTGAAAATGAAATATGTCTAGTCAAAAATCTCTAAAAATATCGCTTTATTATTTGATTTCTTCCAAAAAAACTGCTGTGCTGTCATCTGTGAACCAATTGTCATAAATTTTCGAAGTTCGTAGTGAAGTACCTATTATACCTACCAACGGAGTAATTCAAATTTTAAATATTCCGTGACGTTATCGGGCCACTGGCGCCGTTGGTAGTAATCAAACTTTTGTAATGATTCCAATTTGAAAAAACCATTAAAATTTCTAAAAATCCAAAATTATACTATAATTAGTATTTTTTTTTAACAAAAATTTGATAGATATTCTTGATCGTCGCCACGAGCCTGCTTGCAAAGTTTCAGCTTGATTGGATCACGGGAAATGGGTCAAAAATTGATCCAAGTAAGCAAGCAGACGCCACGAGTTAATATAAAGGGAATAAAAATAAAAAAAATGCCGAATTGGGTGGTGAAAGTGTATGGCTGATATGAGAGCTATTACTCATTAAATGATCCTGGGTGTACGGTGGGTCCTTCTTCACTTTAAACACATACTTATAAATATGGAGTGTTAGTTCATGGTAGATTTTGGTTGTTTATACGTGCATCTGAACGAGAATCATGAGATGACATTTTATCGTTTTGTCTAGTCAACAACAGACTAATTGATAACAGTGCACTGCTAGGATGCAGGGCGCTCGTGGGCGTAGTGGGAGTAGAATCGGCCGCACTGAGTCTTCGTTACGCTTTGCTTCGCTCTAACTGAAAATTCAAGATATGTTTCAGTCAAAATTATTACCAAGAAAAATGTTTATTTTTCCTTTGATATATTTCATCACCTCGATATCGCAAACATATCTCTCTAAAAATATAAAGTATATTCGTAACTAACCAAGACTAGCTGTACCCGTCAAAAATGGCGTCTTTGTTAAGCCCTAGTATATATTTATATTTTTGGCGGTCCACAGAAAGGCGATGGTAGCAACGTGCGTAGAGCGGAGGGTTCGGGTTTGCTGACCCATTTCCGGCCATTTAATTTGTTTTTTTTATCATTAATTCGAAATAAATTACGGACGTTATACGAAGTCACGGACGGACAGATAGACAAACGGACAGACAGATGGACAGATAACGAAATTATCATGCTTGATAAATTACAAAGGTCTCACAGAGACGGAGCAATTTATATGGGAAGCATGAATGTAAGTCTTCATTAGGCGTGCACAGGGCTCACGACAACCAAGAGGCTGGCTTAAGTGATCACTTTACACAATGCAACGTTCGGAAATGAAATAGATAGAAGAATCGGAGCTGCAGCCGGCGTTCTACGCTCTTTATATAGTGCGGTGATAAGAAAATCCGAGCTTGGTGTCGAGGCAAAACTGACTGTTTTCAAATCTGTGTACAGGCCCACCCTAATATATGGCCATCAAATTTGGATCCTGACGGAGAGAGTGAGATCAAGAGTCCAGGCTGCCGAGATGAGTTTTCTAAGGGGGGTAGCGGGAGTCACACTGGTGGACAGAGTGAGAAGTGCCGACATAAGGCACACACTCGACATGGAGCCCCTACTCCTGCACATAGAAAAATCACAACTGAGGTGGCTTGGACATGTGCTCGAACGGTGGCATTCTTGGCATTCGTTCAAGCACATGTCGAAGGTGGCTTGGACATGTGCTTGAACGAATGCCAAGAAGAATTCTCTTGGCAACCCCAGAGGGAAGACGGCCAGTGGGTCGACCCAGATTAAGCTGGGAGAGACAACAAAAAAATGTATTTGAAAACAGAATGGTTGACTCGAGCAGAAGCAGCGCAAGACAGGGGATCATGGAAGCACCTTGTCGAGTCTTTGGGCCCCCGACCCTTCTAGGACAAGGGAAGAAGATGATGATATACAGGATATAACAGAGCTAGTCCACACTAACAAAAGTGGATTTTTTCCTTAATTATGATTCCAAAATATGCAATATTAATGTTTGCATTTTTTTTTTTCAATATTTAGTAAATATAATTCAATAATCGACAGTCAAATGATATCATTGACATTTAAATGATAACTTTCTTATAAATCACAAATGCTGTCTTAAGGCCTCTCTGATACAGTTAAAAACTTTTCACATTTGAAACAATAAACTACAGAATTATATTCTGAGATAAAGGAATACTTACGTTTATCGCTTTATTGACAGTAGGAGTTATGACATGTTCATTTCGGTATGACAATTTGGTTTTCGTATTTACATTCTCATTTCAACAAAATTTTAAATTTTAAAAAAAGTATCTCATTTTTGAAAATTATTCAAATTAAAAATGGACTTTTTTGCGAAACTACTTGAGTATATACAACTATAATTTTATAGAGAGGAAATAATCAAACATACATACATACATCATTTATTTACAAAATCAATTTTTAAAATAATTAAAATATCCGACTTTTTCATTAAAATCTAAGATATAATATTAAATCTATAAGATATAATAAGATCTTTTAAAGCTTGAATATACATGAAAATATTAATAAATATAGAAAACTATTGGAAATATTTTAACACTTAATTTACGATTCCAAATAATTTATCAAAGAAAGATTTTCCGAAAAACTATGATAATTGTAATGACTCAAATTGTCTTTGACACTGATGTTAAAATCTCAACTTATTTTTTTAACATAAATAACATTTTATTATTTATAAATGAGTTAAATTAGAATTGAAAATGTATCATTTTTCAGTAAAAAAAAATTTTTTCTTGCTCAAAATGAATACGTTTCGATAAATATAAAAAATATTTTTATATTAATATTTTTAAAAACGTTGCATTATGTAAAGTGATCACTCGAGCCAGTCGTATAATAGGTCGTTACCTAGCCTAGTCAAAAAGATTTCCATACCTACTTTCACATATTTTACAATAATGAACTAAAAAAATTTAAAAAATAATAAATGGTTTGGATTCTATGATACATCTATAGTATATGTATCTTGATAAATAATATTACGTTCATAGATTTTTGTATTTGTTACTTTTTATTTATGTATAAAATTAAGTCAGATAAGTTAAGTATAGATTTAATATATTCTACTCCTATATTTTATTTTCTTATTACAGTAGGTATTGAAATACTTCTTCTAAAATAAGTTGTCTTCATTCCACAAATTGAACTATTTTTCAAAATACGTGTTTTTTAGCATTGTAATTTGATGTTTTTTTATATTGCGTAAATATCTCATTTATTTTTTTATACATAACAACGATACGTATCTAATTTCTATTTATTTCGTGAAAATTCTATTTATGTACAGCTCATATCAAATCACTGACTGCACACCGTTGATCACCTAATATCTTTTACGCAGCGACGTACACTCATACAATCAAAAACACTTCGTTTCTGCAAAATATTATTTATAAAGTATTGTAACGAGATATCAAAAGAGATTACGTATAGAATCCTTCGTAATATGTCCATGACAATAATACTCTCTAACACCCTCTACCACACTCTCGTATTATCTACAACATTCGATCGACGCCTGAAATAGCCTAGAAGTGACGCGAACCTTCTCCTAAACACTATAAAGGAAAAGAATCTTCTCGAGAGTTCGAAAGACCAGCGTGTCGCGTATATAAAGCAGCACCGCGCTGCTCAATGGAGTATGTTTTGACATTTCTATCGGCGCGAAGACGGTCGATACGCCCAGTCGTGGAATTTCGAAGCGATAGATATTGAGCGAAATAATCGAGCGATTTCTTACCGATAGTGAGCGATTAAATAAATGTGACCGCTGCGTGCGAGAATTGGATGGAATAATCTAGCGAGTGTTAAATAAGTGTTCGGAGAGTGATAAATTGGAAAATAGTGTTATTTCAAGAATGGTGTATTAATTTAATTTATGTTAAGTGACTTTATCAATTTAATAAAATAATTTATCACTGATTAATTTTCAGTGTTTTCATTTACCTCCTGCATTAAGTAAGTACACTTGAGTGTTTTAGTACAAGTACTCTTAAATTGTCATAAGTCCATAATTCAAAATTTGCGAAAAAGGGCATAAACTACAATACACAATATTTATTTACCATAACCATCTGGCGGAAGGATGTAGAAATAACAAATAAATTATGCATACTGTGTCCCGCATAATGTTTTGCAAAATCTATCTTTAACTTACACTTAATAAACGCAATGCTTAGTTATTCTGAACACACGTCTTCGCTTAAACAGACATCTTGCATAATGTTTTCGTAGACAGTACAAATCTATTTTTCAAACGGACTAGAATGTATACATTAAAACCACATTATGTGGAGATTTACATTGTATCAAAATATTTTTAAAGCCCTTTTCTTACGATTTTTTGAGATTTTGTTATTTGATAATTAGTGTCCTGAAGTAAATTGTCAAGTGATTTTACAGTATACTGTTTACATTTAGTTAATATTTTCCAATAAATTGGAAATTGCTATAAGAGTCTAGAAAAAACTACTAGATTCGCGAAACATCTGCAAACTTAAATTTATATAAGCGAAAACGACGCCATCGAGACAACCAGTTTGTTGGGACGTTTCAGCAGTTCCACAGAAAACATTCGACCAGCAGCGATTCAGTGAGGCTAGTTAAATTAAGAGAGTACCTACCGTTAAGTAGTGAATAATCATAAACACAGACGTATGAATATTCTGGAAAGCTGAGTAATAAGCGTTCCATAGACAAATGATTAGTGATCTAATCGATAGAGACGGCGTTAATTAGTGCAAATTAAGGAACAGTTTAATAATACGTGTGGAATATTCGGGAGATATTTAGCGACTAAAAATTACGCACGATATTACAATTTAACTCGTGTATAGTGACTTTCTTTGGCAATAAATTAAATTTGATATAATTTTTTTTATTTATTTAACATAACATTACATTAAATTACATTACAAATATAATTATACAATAATAATTTATCATACAATCATATGATAAAATATGTAACTACCCAACTAGGCTGGCCTGTTTTAGGGCAAGTTACATATTTCATTTTAAAACACAATATTCAAATATAGGTACTCATTAGTATATAAAATTAATTGATGATTTAAAGTTCAAGTAAATTAGTACATTATAAAAATTTTAATTAGATTGATACAATACAAATATTTTAATTAAATTAATACAATAAAAAGTCAAATTAGATAAATACATTATATAATTTAATACATTAGTCTAACAGTAGTTTTCCAAATAAGGTAATATTGTGTTTATATTTCTATTTTTTCGTGACAGTACTTCGCGATATCCGCAGAAAGACGCGAAAGTTCAGTATCGAAGTGACGTCGATTTTTTTTATTTACGATGACGCATGTGGGGAAACTTCGGCAAGAGTCTGTGACTTATTGTCAAGTGACTTATTGGACCATTCAGTCCGGGGCGGTAACTTTGGTTCTTTTGATTTAAACTTTGGGCTTGGGGGGAGATGTTATCTTTGCGGGCCTCCAACTTAAAAGATTCGGGGACTATAAAGTTCAGTCGAGCGAAATCATATTATTTCAGGAAAAGTGTCTTCGCGGCATTCGCATCGGAAAATTGTTGACAGGGCGGGTCCGCGTCTCCCCGCAAGGGTAATATTCTCATCCCCTGGTAGTTCCGCGTGTCGGATTGATCGTTCGTAACTTTTGAAATAAACCTGTCATCGTGAATTACAATATTTTTATTTTTTACAATTTTTTTATAAAAATAATTTTATTTAATAAACGCATTAACTGATGTATACCTGGTACTACTCCGTACTCCTTGAGTATGTTTTTATATGGTTAGACATTATCTGTCAGAACCCCTGGTAATACGTATGTCACTTGGAATAACACTTTGGAAAATCTTTAACGTTCTACAAAAATTTACAATTATCTACAACCTTCGCGAAACGTCTACAAAAAAGGTTGTTTATTTTCTCTTTTTTGTTCAAGGAAAAAATTTCATCCATTAATGGAGAACTGACACAGAATACAGAGCATGTTTTTTATGTAAGCCAAAGTAGTATAACTTATGTTGCGTATGTAATGTCACCGAATCATTACTGTGGGAGAAAAATTATAAACTTAAGATTAATAAATGTTTTATTAAAATCACAGGACACGAATTTACTCAGAGCACTCTTCTTAAATTCACGCCAATTTCTCAATTCGCACTAATGATCACTCGTCTATGGAACACTCGTACTCGTCTGTTGAATATTCGCACTTCTCGCTTGCCGGTAGGTACTCTCGTATTTCACTTTACTCTCGTCTGATACTTGTTTATGGTAAGACAAGGTTGCCAATTCGAATTTTGTCATAATAACGCAAATACTAAGTGTGCAGTGGGCCTGTCAATCTCTTTTGTAGCTTTGCGATGCTTCCGATATCCAGTGGACCATCCTAGACATCCCAGACCCTTCTAGCAATTTCCAATTCACTGTAAAAGTCAAATTACAATTCATTCCACTTCTACTATATCGTGTTGACAGGTATACGCACCTATTTTTTTAAAGATATTGTAGAAAATGTCAACCTTTTCTTTACTACCTGGGGTCAAGATGTTATTATAGATGTCTCATAAAGACGAAATTATATTTTTTATGAGAAAGAACGCATGGAAGTCTTTGGGTATTCATGGGGCTTATGACCTATCGTACTACTAGCTTAAGTGATCACTTTACACAATGCTAGGTCTATATGCATCCAGCATTTGGAACCCCTACTATAATATATATATATATATTGAAAAACTTGTAAAAATACAAAGGAAATACAAGAACGCTTAGCTTTAGGTTAAACATCCCACGGCAACACTATGCAGATTCATTGAATTACTTCAACATTTTAAGTATAAAAAACAGACGCACAGCTCTTGACATTGTTAACTTGTACAAGATCTGTCGAAACCAATTTAATTGTCCACTCCGTTTATCACTTATTAACATCCATGTCCCAACAAGAGCTACTAGAACACCGTGAATCTTCCGTATTCCTGTAGCTCGTACCAATTACGGATTACGCTCCCCCATAGCGAGAATGTGCCGAGTCTACAACGACTTGTTCACCAACATCGATAGCTATCATGTGTCTCTGTACTACCTAAGATCACAAGTGAACATAATTCTGCGACGCAACATTGAATTAATACTTGATTAATAACTGAATATTGATTCATTACTGCAATGCAAGATATAAATAAAGTTGGGTAATACGTACACTTTATTATTGTTATTTACTTTATTATATTCTAGTCACTACTGTTACAATTGATGTCTTTTATTTTAACATGCTTATGTTATTATTATGTACTACTTCAAAATTATTTCTATGTGAGATAAGTTGGGATATAAGTTAATATGTTAATTACTTACTATTTACACTCTCATATAATTATATATATCATTTTCTTATATCTATTAATATTTCCAAATAAACAAATAAACGTTCACCATTCCACCCGTGATAGAAAAGCACATCTATCAAAAAAAAATTGCAAGTTATATATGTTTATTTAAGTTTTTCAACCCGTTTCACATGTGTGTTGTAATTATCATTAGCGCGACCGGCATCCAAATCTTTTTCATTCCCCTTAATTGACCACAGATGTCACCAATGGAGACTATTTATTATTGTTTTTTTTTTAAGCAATATCCTTTATAAATGAGATTCTTCCTACCCAAGCAAATGTGGTTTAAATCGGAAATTATGCCAGGTAAATAAATAAAAGACTTGGCCGCTGGGTTCGTATTGGTTTTCAATTGACACGCAAAAGGAATATAAACAGACGTATGGAGACAAGAATGAATGACTTTTGTAAACGGTTTCGTGTCGCTGGAAAGATGTTTTCTTATCCAACGTGGAAGCCAAGAAAATGAAAATTTAATCAAAACACGATTTCAATTGGCTTTTCCTTCAAAATTGTTGTGGGGTATTGTTATATCATTCGTAGTTCACTCTTTTCTATTTGTTATTAGTAAGTAAATTTTTAAAAATTGCAAACACATACGCCCTGCCCTGTATGCATATATTATATTCAAGAACACACTCTTACTGTGAAGTTGCAATTCTTCAGAACAAAGTTCTGTAAAATTTAAAATCAAATCTAATTGATTAATTTATTTGGTTTTATATTTCACAGAACTTTGTTCTGAAAAATTGCAACTTCACAATTTGTTCTAGAATATAATATACAGGGTTATTTGTAAAACATTAATAACCTCGCAGGACTATATTCCTGCTCTGATTCAAGCTATTATCACCTAATAATATAAATAATTAAGGAGATATGCGACATCAAAGTTTGCATTTTTTTCAATATTTCTGACTTATTTTTTGTACAACATTGGACTATCATTAGAGTAACTCATTTCGATTACGAAAAATTCATTCGACATTGACATTAGCGTCGCAACATATAAACAAAATCAAAAGCATTGGCTGGTAGTGTGCATCTTCGTGTGATGGCACTTGCTGGACATTGATTTGTTTATAAACGATGATTTTTTTCCATCGCGCACGCTCATTGGTTAAATGAAATTGCGCACGCTTCCCTGGCGTTTTATTTCCTGTTACGCATTTCCGTCTTTTTTCACGAAATCACTGCCACAGATTGCAGAAAGAAAAAAGATGTTAACAATCAAAATTGATTTTATGTAGTTAATTCTGCTATCATTAACGCCTCAATTTTTTTCATGATAGACGACTGTTGACGATCTGTGTTTTCTAGAAAAATTCAGAGAGGAAGATACAGAAAATAAAATTTTACAGTTATTATGTATAAATTTGTACAAATTCCATCCATATTTCATGTTCTAATAAAATAAAGTCAGTCCAATTGTAAAACTTTCTGTACAACAATGTAAACGCGAACATACCAGGAGCACATAGACCGATACGGCAATAGTTTCTACAATCGATAATCTACCGCGTACGACGTCATAAAATCTATCACGACACGTCGCAGAGTATTCGACCTTTGGTTAAGAAACGTGCCGGAATGGTGCGGTAATTTTATGAATCTGTATTTTGCTTTCCGTTTGCGCCGTTTGATTTACTGAGGTTTACGGTGTACCTCTTATTTTTATTAGATTTCTAAACAGAAAAATGATGGAAATACTGATTATAGCCGCGCAGCCGCCATTATTGAGGTGTTAATCGATTGCTTTCTGCTAGTGTTAATTAATTAAATCATCTTCTTACCTCTTTCCTGTCCTGGTACTGACATATAGTGATCTTGGTCAGATGAGACACAGCACAAGATGTATAATTCCACCATTGTCCCACATTTGTGCACAAGGATCGGTTTTCGAGGATGTCATATTTCTGAGTTGTGTAATTTTTTTAAAATTTAATTTGAATATAGAAAAAACTAAACGTTATTTAAAACAAGCAGTTAGGAACATTATGTGTTTTGTTGTTTAAACATTTATTATTGTTTAAATTACAACTTTTCCGAATTAGCCAATCATATTATTGAAAATAATCAAAGTTTTAATAAATATACAGAATTCAATATCCTCCATATCGATAAAAAAAGAAAACGTTTAGATAACTTGGAGGCCCTAGAAATAAAGATGTATCCTTGAGAATCTAGCCCTATCTTAAAAATGTTTTCGTATTTATTTTAACCACTTGACACTAACTTTATTTTACTAAAGCGAACACATACAGAGAAAAAAACGAGCGAGCCTTACGGTAGTCGCATATGATGTGTAGCATTGGACATCTCACAATTAAAAATTGAGCAGCACTTATCAATACTGTCTATACTTTTATTATTAATTGTAAATGTCACAATAAAAAATACAATTGAGTATTCGTTTAAAGGCAAGCAAAGCATTTAAACAAAAATTTTAAAAGCTTATACCTATATATTTTTTTATTATTGAACTTTGCCGCACTAGGTAGATACCATATATCTACATACGCATTTTGTTTAGAAATGTGTTTGGTCAATTATATGTTTCTAATTATTTTCATAGATGGTGGTAATGTACGGTTGTAATTAATGTATTAAAATATGTATTTATTGGACAGTTTCGAAGATATAAGCCAAAATATATCAAAGTTACAACATCCACACGCTTGACACCAGCCTCGCAACATATATATAAAATCAAAAGCATTGGCTGGTAGTGTGCGTCTTCGCTGTGATGGCACTTGCTGGACATTGATTTGTTTATTAACGATGATTTTTTTTCCATCACGCGTGCTCCGCGCGCGCTCATTGGTTAAATGAAATTGCGCGCGTCTTATTTCCTGTTACGCATTTCCGTCCTTTTTCACGAAATCGCAGGAAAGCGAGAGAAAATATGTTAGACGTCAAAAATTATTTCAATTTTAATGTGTATATTTTCTTAATGACATAACCATCTCTTTGTTTTCAATGTATATAATACATACATTTAATACAAAGGAATGGATAAGTCATTAAGAAATACGCATTAAAATTTTATTTTTTTAAAATACATAGAAGTTTAAAAAAAAAAACTCAGAATATTGAAAATAATTGTTATACGACAGGTGGGACACAAATAAGTTGCTAAAAATATAACTGCCCATATTTTGTAATATTTAGTTTGTAGTTTTCCTTGAAGAATTGTTAATTGAATCTGGTCCAAAAACCGATTAGTGTTCCCAAAAATCTTAGTCAGGGAATTTTCGTGTTTAATTTTTTAAAAATTTGTTAAGCCATGTATTCACTAGGGAACAAATTGTCCCTCAATCACGCGCGGCATAGAGTCTACGTGACGTTGCAACGTAACGCACAACATAGCGGGGCATTTCTACCTGTATACCACTCAAAATGACATTAGTGTAGGGAAACGAGATTGTTGTTCAACTGATCGAGCTCCAATTGAATTGAAATTTCAAGTCTGATGTGAGGGCCAACAGCGTTCCGTAATATAACGCTTGCTTGGCAATGGAAGGCCCGATTATTTGTAATAAATTTTCAAAATCAGTTGTTTGTCATTCGAGTGAAATTGACAAAAGATCCGTCAGACATTCGAAGATCGCACAGAATATCCATCCTTCTTTCTCTTGCAGTAAATAATTTCGCACCCATCACCTTTTTCTCCTCCTACGTTTCGATAAATTCGTTAGAATAAATAGATGCGCAGCACTAATCATCATAACCTCATCGGGCGACATTTCCGCGTCAAGTGATATGTGAGTCCCGGTGTGTATACACGTCAAATGACCGCGTCATTATCCCCGAAATATAAGCGTACACATTATTGTCTTTAATCTACGTTTGGACAGACAAAACTTTATTTGAAAATGTAAATGCGAACGTACCAGGAGCACATTAACTTATATGGGTAATGTTGGTTACACTTGACAACCATAATTAATTAATATATCCTTCAACATAAAATTCTGATCCCTCTGATTTGGTTAAACTAGATACTATGGTACCTACATACAATACATGTATTTTTTTTAATATTATGTGTAAATTATGATTTCAACTTTTAAATACGTGGAAACATTGACTATGACAGCACTGCGTCGACACTATTGACCACAAAGTTTGCACAGCCGCAGGGCCTAGCATTTATACGTAGCTTTATTTAATTTTTATTAAATTAATGCAATTTTTGATTTCCAATTTTATGCAATGGATTTTAGGCACGCAAAGTAGAACCACATAATCCCTCAGTAAGGCCTAGTGATAACAACAACTCGCGATGCCAGTTCTGTCTTGCTTTAAATAAAAATCTAAATACAAAAATAATTTTAAGTTTACTTGATGATTCAAAAGAGGTTCGCATACATTATTGAGTAGATGGATATGCTTATTAAATTATTATACTATACGATATGCTTATTAAATTATTACTATACGAGACGCGTCACATTATTTTCTGTGTGAGTAATTCGCGATATATAATTTAAGCACCATTATCTATTCTGATGTCTGTGCTCCTGGTATTTTAACGTCGATATGTGACGCTACTGCGATATTGTGACGTTTGGCTGCGCGACATCGGAATTGTTATTATTTGTACCTATTTATTTTCATTGACATATAATAATATTTTAAGAAGATATTTTATAGCATGTCCGTCTCGCTAAAGTAATTGTAATCAGACGTACGATGTGTATGTAAATAACAAATTTTGTGTATATTTGTAGTTTTGCATGTGGTGAGTAAGAAAAGAAATATGTTAAGAATTTTATTTACTAACTTTTATTTTTTGAAGTTATCTTCTTTCGGCGCATTGAGGGTAAATTTTTTATTGTAATAGCAGAACGTAGCGAAAATGCGAAACCACGAAATGCACGCGCGTCCATTAAATTGTAAAAAAAAATTATTCACTTGAAATTAGTGTTCTTGTTACGTAAATAAGGTATTGTCGACCATCCTGAATCGAGTATCAGTCATAAAAATGCTTAATTCAAAAGCTGACGAATGATTGATTAATGAATTGAAAATTAGAACTGTTTATTGAATTACGTTTTTAGACGTGTATATTAGTATTTCATGTTACTGTCGATGTTTTTGCAAAAACGACGTGATTGCAGATATTCGTTTTCAAAACAAAAAATACATTCATTCCTTCGACATTTAAAGCAAGCTGTCTAAGTTGTATTGTTTCTAAACTTTTGAAAACGGATCCGTTTTAGGACGTAAATCGATAAAAATGAAAGTTGGTAGGCATTTGGACTTTTTTAAAATACGCACTTTTTTTATTCTCGTATCGTATGTCTGCGATGCTATGTGAACATTTCACGACGTCTTTTTCGAAATGTCCACCTTATTTTAGCTATATCAAACCAGTAGTTACATTTTTACCACTTCAAATACAAATTTTAATAATTTCAAGGTTAAAGTGATGATAAATTATATTTATCATCTCACCAGGAATGATAAATAAGTATTGATATTTACATATTAACCAATATGTAAATATCAATTATCCCAATCATGCCAGAGAAGTATAATTTCTACCGCGCGTACATAAGTACATGCTCCTCCAATTGTTTTCTTCTCTATAATCGATTGAGAAATCTATTAAAGAGAAGAATGTATGGTTTTTTTTTCGCGTATAACTGACATTTTGAAAGAAATAAATGAAAATATACTTATTCTAAAAACGAAAGTGAATAAATCTGCGACATATCCATCACCACAGTGATAGAGGAATAGAAAGAGGAGAAGGATAGAAAGAAAAAAATAGAACTGTACGGTCGAAGAAAACATTATTCGTGCGATTTCCATAGTGAAATAGTTGCATAGTAATAAATAAATAAATAAATAGCAAGCAAGAGTCACGAGTAGTAAAAATAAAATTTATATAAATCCGTAAAAATCCGTAAAAATTTAGTAGAATCGACGAACTACGAATACATTTCGTAATTACCAGGAGAACAAGCAATCCGAGAGAGAGGGGCATTGTAATTTTTGCGGCGATGGCGTTCCAGAGCCGGGAGTTGCGTGGCAGTCGTCCCTAACGCTACTCTACCAGGAGCGCATAACGCCTCGATAGGTGCAAGAAATCGCAGCTCCACTATGTGAGTTGGCGCGGAGGCGGCGGTATGAATTTTCATCCGCGACTACTCCTGTAAATTCTGGGATCCGGGTAACAGAAATCCGTTTATTATATATAATATTTTTTTTATGACTCACAATAATTCATTTTTATATTTTCATATTTTCTGGTTCATTCAATTTTTTTTATTGTTTTTTTGTTTCTTTCTTCGAACACTGTCTTAATTTTATTTTTGGTAGTGTTGTTTTGTATGAAACAATTATTGTTTCGTGCATTCTAGAAGAATTCTAAACCTATTTTACAACGTTCATATTTGTTATACGCTAACTAACCACAGAATATATTTTGTACATAGTTGATCTAAATCCCCTTCTTTAGGCGAGGCGATTGGGATCCAGCGAAATTATGTCCTCTCGAAAATATTTAAGACAAAATTATTCTTGCATAATTAAATCCCCTAGTCAACAAAAGGTATTTTCTACAAAAGACGTTGTTTTTTTTTAACTTTTAAAAATTTCGTTCCAAACAGAATCTCTACAAGTAAAAACCTGATTTTGTAATAAAGCGTGACTTATATATTTTATGTACTAAGACATTACACTATTTCGTTTAACCTTTTTTATAATTGTTACAAAATTTATAAGCTTCGTAGTATTTTTTTAAACAACTCAAACATAATGAACCTAGCCACGGAATCACAGCGTGTACCAAAAAATTTCGATATGTTCGTATTGTGATCATTACGCGCACTTGATGTGAAATTTTACCAAAATGGCGCGATATAAATTGTCCATTTAAACGCATGCTTTTTTATTACTGTAATAACCACGAGCAATTTTATTTATTTTTTATTTATCTATTCAGTAGATACATTATAATGTTTTTTATAATAAATTAAACCTGTGTTATTATATTTTGAAGACATTATACTCCCCATTATATGAGCCAATAGCTCGAGCTTACGGGAGGAGTATTTACAAGTTAAATTAAAGTATAAAAGCAGAAACCATTTAGAAGTAGTAATTTTTATTATACAAAAACCATTTGAGATATTTGGGCAATGTTACATACAATACGTCGTTGTCGAAATCAAGGATTTGACTTCTTTGTAAAAACTGTTCATATTTTTGAATGTTTCTTTTTTGAAACTTGTTTTACGACAACAATACCTATACTGTACCATTTAATTCCCAAGTATGTAGGTATAGTGATCAATCAATATATTATAGATGTCTCACAGAGACGAAATTATATTTTTATGGGAAAGTAGGTATGGAAGTCTTTGGGTATTCACAGGGCTTACGACCTATCGTACGGCTGGCTTAAGTGATCACTTTACACAATGTAACATTCACCATTTCCAAATCTATCAATTTTTTGGAAGTTGTGTATGTTTAAATTTTACATGTTCCGTATATGTGTTGCAACAATCCTTAGCGCGACCGGCATCCAAAGCTTCTTCATTCCGCTTAAATGACCACAGATGTCACTAATGAGATATCTATTTTTATGCTTGGAATTTTTTAGTAATATCCTTTATATGTGTAATGAGATTCTGCCGAATTATTAGCATTACACTAGAATATCATTTCAATTTTTTCTAACCCCTTTTTGACCAGTATTTTTATTCAGAATATTTTGGGTTTGTCCAAATTTTTCAGAACACAGTACTGGATTTTTGTCACGGGGACATCATTAATCAATCAATGTCTTACATAATATATTGATTGATTATCCAGTACTGTGTTCTGAAAAATTTGGACAAACTCAAAATATTATGTATAGTGATGTTGTGCCACGGTAGTTCTTGAGGTTGGTATTTTTATTTGCCCCTTTTTTCTATATTACTTATACAATCTAAGGGGTGGGATTTATTTGTAAAATAATCTTTATAAATTTGGCATAGGAAGTTAGTTTTGTATATTTTTGTGAGTACATTAAATCCTTGAAATATATTTTCAGTAGGATAGTCATAAAAGAAAGGGTCTATAAATAGATAAAATTAAAAATCATATACACATAAAAACAGGCAAAAAAGCCTAATTTGGTGTAGGTGATTCGGCCAAGAAAGAGATGGGAGCGGGGACGAGAGGGTAAAAAAAAAAAAACAAAACGGATAATTGGTGAATTTTGAATCAATATATATAGTAAGATGATAGATTAGATGAGTAAAAAGCCGGGAGATAGATAGATATATATATGAGATATATAGTATATTATTATTATATAGCGATATATATATAAAGAAACCCGTGTTTCCCTATCCGCCAAGTTTTCTCCACAACCATCCACTGGTGGTTATGGTGGTGGATAGCCCTTGGTGTCACGTCGAAAATATACAAGTTTGGTGGGGGTGGCTGTGCGTGGGTGGGATTGGGTGACGAAAATGTGCTTTCTAGCGCATTTTTTTGTTATGGGAAGGCCGCAAATGCTTCAGATTGTTTCAAAATAGGCGCGCCGACTGTGTCTGTGAGTCGAGAGTCTAGAAGGTTCTGAAAAAACCTGCTCTAGAAAGTTCTGGAAGGAGAAGGTTCTAGGGAATTCCCGAAAGTTCTATAATGTTCTAAGCTGAGTGGCGGAATGTGGCGGTGTGTCTAGAAGTTTCCTGCACATTCGATAAATTCCTTGAAAGTTCTGGAAGGAGAATGTTCTAGAAGGTTCGCGAAAGTTCTACGACGATCCAAACAGTGTACTAAAAATCTATGCGTGCGAAGCCGCGCAGGCACAGCTAGTAAAGGATATAATAAATAAATATATCTAGTCAAATATTTAAAGTCCCTGAACGATATCCATGTCATCCAATTTACTCATAAATTTATTCACTTTGATTAATTTGTTTTATGGACGATCGGCTTTTGAAGCACATTCCTGATAAAATTTTCACAACATTGCAGTGAACATAATTGAACTGAATTGCAACATGAGCACTGAAATGGGTGACAATCTTTTCTATCATCGAAGTAGGACAGTGCCTATCATGTATATATAATAAGAGTAGATCTAAAACAAATTATGACTGAATTCCGAATGCTTCAGTGGTCTATTTTAATGCTAGCTTAATTAATGATACGAAATTAGAAAAAGTGTTTTTAGCAAATTAAATATTATAAATAACCGCGTCCTTATTACAAATATATACTGGTTATTTGGAAAACATTAATAACCTCGCAAGAGTATATTCCTGCCTTGATTATGAGTCGAAAATGTTCAAACAATTATGACCTAACAACAGATATGCAGATATGTGACATCAATCTTTGCATTTTTTTTTCAATATTTCTGACTTATTTTTTACAAAACGTTAGACTATCATTACAGTAACTTATATCGATTAACGAAAATTAATTTATTTAAATACAAGTTAAATAAAATGATAAAAACCCTGCATAAATTCCAATTGGAATGTTTTCCAATTGGAATTCGAAGGTTTTTATTATTTTATTTGACTTGTATTAAAGGGAATAAATTTTACATATTTAATATAAGTTACTGCAATGATAGTCCAACGTTTTACAAAAAATAAGCTATATTGAAAAAAATGCAAACTTTGATGTTGCATATCATTGCATGATTGCTTGAACATTTTCGACTCATAATCAAGGCAGGAATATAATCCTGCGAGGTTATTAATGTTTTCCAAATAACCCTGTAGAGTTACTTACCTTTTTAACATATTTTCACATTAGTTTTTTATTAGTTGTATTATTTTTTATTCGTTATTTTCTCCCATATTTTAGTTATTCGTCTCCCAAATATTTTATTTTTGTTTTTGTTAATGTCTTTACTTAGATTTTTAATATCCGACCATTGACCCCAATATGTGATAATAATTCAATAAATAAGTGATTTATGTTCGAAGTGTTTTCACGGTAATTATATAAATAACTAACCAATACACCCGTGAAAAGTCAGCGGAGTGTTATTAATAAAAAATAATTATATATTTTGATGCTGAAAATTCATGTTTAGAAAACCATTTGCTTTTTAAATTGACTTTATTCGCTTAAACCTAAAACTAAATATAATAAATTAACTACATAAAAATGTGAAGACCGTATAATTTTGTGTCACACTATAGTTATCTAAAGTTGTAATTCCAACAAGTTGCGGACTTCACAGACAGACAGACGGATAACAAATCTATTATATTGAGATTAGATGGTGACGACACAGTCATTTACAGTTATTGAAGAAGTTGTTTTATTATTTGTTACAAAATACGAACAATGATTTGCCGAAATTACCGTACGTATAAATTTATTTTTCTGTATTTCGACAATGAAATTTAGCCAAATTTACCGATAAACCGGTTGACCCAAAACCGGTAATGCACGTCCTACGACAAAGTGACACTGTCATTCCAACCGAATTTATTTTCCCAGAATTTAATATGATATGTGGGATATAAAATCAAAGGCAGCAATATTCATAAAAATTTGAATGCATCGAGGATCACTAATTTATAAGGTACTAAATTCGAGATTTTATGGGAAACATAGCCAATAAATTTATAGCTAAAATGATTTTGCAAGGGAGAGATACATCAAATATAGAATTCAGTACATTTTAAATTAGTAATCCTCGGTGACTGCATTCAAAAACATTTTATTTTCTGGTTTTTGCTGTCTTTGCTTGTATTTTTTACATATTGTAGGGGCACTGGCTACCTACTGAGTGCTGAAAATAAACAGCGGTGTCGTGTGACGGCGCTCAGTCAGCCGGAACCGCTGACTGTTACGCACGACATCCTTGACCGCGTTATCTCTCTAGAGAATTTCCTAAATTTTCCATTTCATAGTACAGACTACGTTGAATAATCTGGAACGTTCCACATATTTCTCGTTACCTCTAGAATAAATATTTCTAGGGAATCTTTCGACGCGGGCTCAGGCAATTTTGCTTGTGACGTTAACAAGGCGACATCTCCGTTATACTACCGAGCAAACCAGTGTAATCAGTGATTCAAGATATAAGTAAGTGACCAACGCAAGTGAATAAAGGATACCGGGGCGAATAGTTTCTACGAGCGAACATTGAACGGAGTTTATCAAAAGTGATCTAAGCAATAGAAACGGCGTTAATTAGTGCGAATTAATGAATAATTCAATAATTTGTGTGGAATATTTAGCGATTGTAAAATTAAGAACGGTACTACAATTTAAGTCGTTTCCAAGACTTTCTTTGGTAGTAAATTAAACTAAATTAATTTCCAGTGTTTTCATTTGCCTCCCGAGGCCACGTCCCGCGACAATATGATGAAATGTTAAGCAGAATTACTTCAACTGATGATAATATGATGAAATGTTACGCAGAATTAATTCAACTGATGATAATATGATGAAATGTTAAGCAGAATTACTTCAGCATTACTCTTGTGCTAGATTCACCATAAAACATTTGAAGATGATTTCGTCTGGGCCACAGGATGGTTTACTTAACTCTTAACTATTTAATAAAGTTGAAAGACGTGTATTATTTAATAATATAATGGCTAACAGCCGCGCGGACAAAGAAGTTTCTTACAAAAGATGTCTGGGACAGATAAAGCCGCGCTATTAACCAGTTCAAAGTACTATTTCGAGAACAGAAATCACATTTTTTTCATGCAAGTTAAAATTACGAGTATTTGCACGTTAAATACAAAGAATTCCTGGGACAATTGAAGAATCGTGCCCTTTCTTAGAGCGGTTAATGATTAATCTTGTCATATTCAATTCATTATTAATTTTCAAATAAAAATAACTAAGTTAAACACCACTTATATTTATTGTCAAATCCAACCAGGTTTCGCTACGACCGTAGCTTCTTCAGGGGGAATCTTAACTGCCTTAACATTAAAAAATTATGTGCTTATATACTAGTGTGAAAAGACGGAGTGCCAATAGTGGGGGTAGGGGGTGGGAGTGCGCAGGGAATATTATTATTGAGAGGGAACATATTTAAAAGTGGACTAAAAAATAAATTTACTTGATTACTAATGGTTTTATGATTCATATTAATGGCTTTTCTTATCTCTAATGCCTCTAAATTATCAAGTCTATTACCTATTCCGTTTTTATGAATAATACTAACTCCTGAACTATTATTGAACGTGTGGTCTCCTTCAATCAAATGGTTAACAAATTCTGAGAACCCACTACTTTTTAAACAACGCAAGTGCTCTTTTACTCTAATTTTTAAACGCGGGGCATGAATATATACCAGAATGGATGAATTTATCATCCTTATCTTTACTATTGACTAAAAATGTTCCTATATAAAACGCGAGTCTGATGTCTGGTGGGAGATTTTTGATGCTAGAAGGGGAAAAAGTAGAATTAATAAATAAAATACGACGCCGTTGAAAATCTTGGTGCTTAACTACATCACTTCTGTGGAACAAAAATTTATTACGGGCTAATTGTTGCATTTTTCTGTTTAAAATATTATCTACTAAGCCTACTACATAACCGTTGTTAACTGCTATCTGTTTGATTTTAGACAATTCTAATAGGACGATATAAGAAGATGGACCATAGAACAATAAGCGGAGTGTTTGTGGGACAGGGGAAGGTTAGAGTTTTTATGGATGGTTATGTACGTATAAGTTGAGTTACGATTTTGAAAAATTGATTTATTCAAAACTTTTTACGATTAATTAATCATTATTAATTATTAATTAATAGTAAAAAGTATATTGTGTAACTATATCATATTCAAATGTTCACAAAATATACACACTTTATAGTATAATGTCACTCTGGGATCATCTACTAAGGTCATTAATGACCCATTGACGGTCTGTTCATTAAAACAAAATTATTGAACTTGACGACATTCAGGCGACCCCCGTAGCCCAGTGGGCGTGACACTAGCTTCTCACACGGAGGATTCCGGGTTCGATTCCCGGTGAGGTCACAATTAATATACGTGATTTACTCAAGCCTGAGTGTTTTGTATAGTGTTTCGTTTCTGTAATTGGGCCTCTTGGCCTGTTGAAGCGTAAAAATAAGAAAAAAAAGATTGATAAAACGTGATTATTTTAAAAAATCTTATTTTTCTTAATGTACAAATTATTTTCAGCACTGATGAAAAAATTAATGAAATATAAATTATAATGATATTTTATTTTATTCGATCATTCAACAGGGAGACATAATTGCTTGGTAGGACAAAATACATAAAAAATAGTTAAATGTCTCCCACAATTAAAGCATGACACTGATAAGACATAATTTTAGAGAAGTCAATTTGATATGAACGACAGATAAAAATATTTTACAGTTTCAATTAACCGATTGTTCGTTATTTAACTTTAACATAAACATAAAAGTGTTCGTAAGGTATATAATATACATAATATAGGTACATCTGCCTCACTCATTTAGTATTAAAAATATCTATTGAATTCAAAGGGTAATTAACATCTGAGCATATGAGTGGGATGAGAGAGGATTTACTATTGTTGGTATGATAAGTTGGAAGGAAAAATAGATACTTGTGTGTGGTAGGTCGGAGTGGGTCGTGGATACGATTTTAAAATATCATAGCAATCATTGCTTTTTCTGATTTTTTTCTTTTATTTATTCATTATTTAAGTATAGTTTGACAATCCACCATGGCTAAGTTTGCTTGCTAACACGCCTCGATAACTACCAAATTCAACAAATCTGGAGCCTTCTTTATAGGTACAACCAAACGCAATATCACTACAAACCTAAAAGAATACATTGCAGCGATGAAAAATAATAATCCCAATAAATCGGCAATATGCGAACATGCATCCAAAGAAAATCTTACCATTGCATCAGAAAGAACCGCATCATATACTAACCATACCGCATGATTGGTAAGAGATTCTATTGACATATGCAAATATCTAAACATACCGCATGATTGGTAAGAGATTCTATTGACATATGCAAATATCTAAACATACCGCATGATTGGTAAGAGATTCTATTGACATATGCAAATATCTAAACATACCGCATGATTGGTAAGAGATTCTATTGACATATGCAAACATCTAAACTTCCACAGAGACGACAGTTACAAATTATCAAATGGCGGTCCGTTCTCACTACTATGATTTCACATTTAAAACATGACGCAGAAAAGTCCAAAGATATCGTCAGTCAATGGATGCCCACCGCATTCCTAGGGCCGTTTTATGAGCGAAAGGTCCCACATCGGTCCTACTCTTGCGTCGCGGGGTTGAATTTTTTTTCAAACTAAAGGCCATCCCTGTGCCGCCTAAAGGGCGACACCGCAAAAATCTAGCCGCAAAAAGTCCTTTCATTGTTACTCTGTTTTTGTATTTTGCTATCTTCTTTTTATTTTGATTTTGTATTTAACCTGATTTTATTTCTATTTTTCTTTGCTTTTGTTTTTCTACTTCTGATTTTTATGCCGCTGCACAAATCTATTTCTTTTATATGCTTTTAATTTTCTTGTATTTGTATTTGATTTAATAAAGAAAGTTCTTGGTGGAGGGGACAACGAATGGGTTTTTTGCTGCCAGAACCTTGCGGCGTTCGCCTTATACACGGGCGCCGCACGGGGATGGCTTTAAATAAGAAAAATGTCAACCTGGCGACGCAAGAGTAGGGCCGATATGGGAGCCGTCGGCTCATAGAACGGCCCTGGGAAAGTGGTGGGTCCCCATTCGTTGTTACTCTGTTCCTCCTCCGAGGTTCACCGTAATTTATTTATTAAAAAATACAAGATGTTACAGTAGTAAAATGGTAAATAGAAATATACCAACTTTCAACACAACTTTTTGACAAAGAAGCTATATCCATAAAAAAAAAGATAAAAATATGGCTAAATCAAGTCGATGCAGATTAATTAAAAGGAGTATTGAAAACTAAATAACTAACTAACTATCTAACCATCGCGCCGTTTCACCGCAGGGGTAGGCAGAGAGGATTGAACGCCACACTCTTCTATCCTGGCGCACCACTTTTGCTTCGGCCACATTCATACATCTTCTCATACACGGTTCTACGGTAGAAATTTAAAAATAGAAAATAAATAGGTATAAACTAGTCCGCCTCAGGAACCAGGAACAGCACAGGAACCCCTAGTGAGGAGGACTAAGAACACAAATATCAACAATAACATTGTACATACATACTATTATATTAAATATGTTAAATTGTTTCTGAATGAAACCAAATAAAAAAAAATAAATACACAAAAACATATAATAAAATGTTACAGTGTAAACAATACATGTAAAGAGATATCGTCAGTTCATATTGACGATGACTCTCTTGAAGATGCTGTGATATGACTGCAGCGAAACATCGAAATACGTATCTCTACATATCTATACGGTTCATATAAAATCTGTTTTTGTTTCAATACCTTTATCAATACCATTCCTACTGAAAAACCCTTTCGCTAATGAACATACCTAACTGTCGTCTGCGACGCACCTCGCATTGATGTCGCACGGTAACGAACTGTCAATGCGACAATTCTCTCTCGCATCGCGGCCGGCGCCGTATTTATATCCAAAAATTCTGGTATTTTCGTACTATCTGGATCATTCTAGTATTTAAGAGAAAGTCCTCGTTGCCTCTCGATTATTCCAGGCGATTCTGGATGTTCGTTAGACGTTTCCCGAAGGTAGTAGATCACTCTAGATTGTTATAGGCCGTTTTCGATGTCTCGATAGTGTTATGAGATTTACAAGAATTTCGTGTGTAAATTATTTTTAGCACACCATTCTATGACCATATCAACAATCACTCAATATACCGTATTCCATCTATACTAATATATAAAGAGGTAAAGTTTGTAAGTTTGGATGTAGGAGGTTATCTCCGAAACTACTCATCCGATTTCAAAAATTCTTTCACTTATATATAGAATGGATTTTTATGGTGGACATAGGCTTTTTATTATACCGTTAAAATAAAAGTGCTTTTCATGATGATCTATTTCACAACTAATAGTCGAGCGCTATGTTTTTTACGAACGCTGCCTTAACGGAAAGAGTTATTTAAATACTTTCTATTGAGAAGTTGTAAAACTCAAAAAACTCTATTGAAAATCTGCGACGATATATATCTATATGTTAAAGTTAATACACAAATTGATAAAATATGACTAAAAGTTACTAAAAATCTACGCCAGCGAAGTGTTTTAATAAGATCAGAGATGAGGGTCCATAATATTGCTTCTTCGGAGAGGAGTATTGGAAACGCGAGTACTAGATGGGCTTCCTTTTATCTTGGCACCTCAGCGTTATTGAAAAAATCTAGGTTAACAAAAGCATGAGAAGTCCCAGCTGATTTGGCGTCACGCCAATGTTTCTATCACGACAGTAATATTACGTAACAGGCTCATCCAACGATCAGTGGTTAGTTTCAAAGTTATGAATTTAGGGTAAAAGGAAGCAATTATTTTGGCCGTAACGATATCACTAATGTAATTTTGTCAAATGTTATTCGCGAAAAACCAAGACGCATGACCCAATAAATCCAGAAAGTGCGTAATATAAGAGGATGAAATGATCATTATTGCAGAGTTTTTTGGAGAACTCCCTCATCCTTGATCAGGGCCGGCTGAAGCACACCGGGCGTTTTGTGGCTCTTGCAATTAAATTATTAATCAACTAAGATAAACTAGCAGTATACCATAGGTCATAAATTCATGAACACTATTTGTTTTTAAATTGAATTTATTATTCGCTTAAACCTAATACCTACCTTATACCTAATAAAAAATTCGTAGCTTTTTGGTCTTGTGGTTAGGATTCCCGTCTCATGATCTAAAGGTCGCGGGTTTGAACCTCACTCCAGGCAAGTTAGTCCTATTTTTGTAGCACAAGAGTTTAGCCCATTTTTAAAATTGTAGGAATATGGATGTGACGAGTATTTCGCGTTCGCATTCCTATTAAAAAAAACAATACCGTTTAATTTAGTGGGGCGACCCTTGCGTGTTGCCTGAGCCGCGCATGATAGATTGTTTTAATGCCAGCAAGTTACGGACGGTAGAAACAGATAGACATACAACAAAATTATTATATTTTGATTTGATAAAGATGTCTCACAGAGACGAAGCTATTTATATGGAAAAGCATGTATGGAAGTCTTTATTGTGCATCCACGGTGCTTTCGAACTGTGTTGGCTGGCTTAAGTGAACAGTTTACACAGTGCAACGTTCACCGATTCCATCCATATTTCGCACGCTTCCTAACGACGTTTTGATAAAATGCTCCATTTGTTTGTTATAAATTCTTCACTTCGATTTAAAAAAATATATATACAGAGCTATTTGGAAAACATAAAAATAAATTTTTCGTAATCGATATAAGTTACTGTAATGATAGTCCAACGTTTTACAAAAAATGCGTCAGAAATATTGAAAAAAAATGCAAACTTTGATGTCGCATATCTTCATAACTATTGATACTAGGTCGTAATAGCTTGAATATTTTCGACTCATAATCAAGGAAGGAATATATTCCTGCGTGGTTATTAATGTTTTCCAAATAACCCTGTATGTAAAAAAGTTAGTTATCAAAAGTTTAATAGTTAAATTTTCTTCCCAGGAGACCACCAAGTTAGTCATTTCATTGTTGAGACGCAATATTTTTTAGTCACTGCAAATCTTGCGGGACTTGAAGCAAGTGTATGCCCATGACCACGGCTATAAATTCCCGGTCAAACTTGCTAAATACTTTGATAAACTTTAACCGAAATTCTTCCTGCAGTCATTCCGAAGTTTGAGCCCAACTTTCGAGTGAGGACACTATTTTAATAATGTCCTTTAATATTCAGTTTAAAATTAATTAATTAAAAAATATATACACGGAGATCATGATAAGTAAGCGTGTCCCTGCGAACATTGTCATGAGGGAGAAAATAAATTATTTATATGAAAGACAAAAAATGTTTAACCTTTCCTCTCCGATGCTTTAAACTGACACACTATTTTATTTATTTACTTTTATGCGCCCATTACAGGCTTTTAGATAAAAAAAATAATACATAAAATCAAAAAGTATATACATTAAACAATATCGTAAATAAGGAGTAAAATATAAAATATAAAGTACAGGCATAAAAAGCAATAAAAGGTATAAGCAGTGAAAGTATCAGATATAATCAGTAAAATATGAGTATAAAAATAAAAATTAAAAATATAAATTTAAAATATAAAATACGGAGCAGTTATGTGTATAAAAAAAAATATATTACACATTATTACATGTATATGTTAAAAGCAGTTAGTAATGAAATAATATCGTCTCCAAGTATAAACTTTATTTTCCCTAGACTGTCATTGAAAATGTCAACCATATAACCAAATTCATTACCAGTTTTTAATATTCTACTAAATACAGCATTTGACTGATAATTAGTACCTACTGGAATTCTGGTGGAATTATCTTAAATGATGTGAATATCTCTGTTGACATACTAAATAAAGTATTAATATTTTAGGCTTTCCTCCGCAATGTGTTCAGCTATTGGATAAAATAATTCATCATCATCATCTTCATCCCCTTGTCCTAGTTGGGTCTGGGGCCCAAAGACTCGACGAGGTGTTTCGATGTTCCCCAGTCTTGCGCTGCTTCCGCATGAGTCGACCAGTCTAGACCCATTCTGTTTTCATACACATTTTTCTGTTGCTTCTCCCAGCTTAATCTGAGGCGACCCACCGGCCGTCTTCCTTCAGGGATTGTCAGGAGGAGTCTTCTTGGTATTCGTTCCTCTGGCATTCTTAAAACATGTCCAAGCCACTTTGTTTGTGATTTGTCTATGTGTAGGAGTAGGAGCTCCATGCCGAGTGTGTGCCTTATGTCGGCACTTCTCACTCTGTCAGTGTTACTCCGGCTACTCCCGTAGAAAACTCATCTCGGCACCCTGGATCCTTGCTCTCACTCTCTCACTATACAGAGAACGCCGGCTGCAGTTCCGATTCTTTTATCTCTTTTCTTTCCTGCCTCCCGTCGCTAGAAAAAAACTTACTATCTGTAAATATTTACCGGACGCAACAAAAGAAACTATTTCTCGAAGAAACTGACATTAATTTGTCAATCTATACAAATAAAAATCTTGTATGTCTGTCTGTTCTCTATACAAATTTACACCGTTTGACCGATCTGACCCAAATTTTGCAGACCCACTCTTGAGGATACGACGGTTAATATGGACGACATTTTCCTTCTCCCCCTTTACCCCATCCCCTCCCTCCGATATATTTTCTAAACAAATCCACACCGTTTGATCTGGCCCAAATTTTGTATGCTTACTCTTTAGGACCCAGCGAGTAACATGATATGGCACATTTCCCCAAATACATGTGTACAACCATTCCCCATCACTCTCCTATCTACCCCCTGCCTGGATTAAGTAGAATGTTTATCATTATTTATTATTATTAATATGCAAAATAATGGCACCTTCCGGCCACAATTTTTTTATCTAAATCTGTTACCGGTACTGACCACTAGTACGTATATATTTTGTTGGTGAGGAGTGGTGCGAGGAGCGCAGTGCGCGACGTACACAGCACATAAAGTGATGCGCAGTGCGTAGTTCGCTGGGTGATTCGCCGGATTTGAGCTCTGTAGTAGCAGGGCTCCCGCTGGCCGAGTAAGACATGTCTTTATGCTGTCGTTCGTGAATATCAATGTTTTATTTAGATTTTCAGCAGTTAAATACATTTATTAATATCAATTAACGTTTTCAAATTATGGCCTTCATTAGGGTTGAATATATACCAATTAAAAAAAGAATTACAGACACTCAAGGAAAGCATTAAGGGAAGAAAGAGACAAAATGTCAACTTTGGTGGAGGTTAGGTGAGATATAGGAGGTTCTCTATACCTACCCTTACCCCCTCTCTCACCAAAGCTGACGTTCTCTCTTTCTTCCCTTAACGTTTGATTTTTTGTAATTCTGTTTTTAATTAGTATATATTCAACCCCGATGAAGGCTCAGATGTGAGCCGAAACCAGCCTTAACTCAATAAAGTGGTGTCAAACAAATTGATATTTTATCAAAAGGATTAAAATGAATTAATTTTATTTTCATTTTCAACAACATTCATTACATAATTGTGTTATACATAATATTTCTCAATTTAAGAGCATTGCTCTTATGTTCGGATGAGGTACTTTGCATTGTTACATATAATTATTTTACATTATATATATATATATCCCTAATATATATATATATATATATATTTAATCACAGCTCCGCAGGTTATTTTCATACATCCCGCTCCGGACCCTAACGGTTGTACGCTTTTTGGAGAAGCAGCTCATCGACAAGGCGCCCTGAAGATGAACAGTGAGATCTGTTCGAAACGTCGGCAGACGACTGGTCCTGACGACCAGAATTTGACGCGGGTTACCCCCAAAGTAGTTAGAACTAACATATATATATATATATATATGGGATAAAGTAGCGGAGTGAAATGTTTTTGATTTTGAGGGTAATGGTGTCTAGTTGTGTTTATTGAGATGTTCTCTTAATTTGTTTCTAAAATGGTTTTGTATTATGTATATTTTTTATTTCGAATGGATGATTATTATAAAATTTTATTCTCGAGTGTATGAAATTTCGTTGATATTCTTTTGTATTGCATTTTGGGATTTTAAAGTTGGCTTGTAATCTTGGTGATGTGTTTTTTTCGAATTTTGTATGTTCGTTTTCTTTGATGAGTTGCAAAATTGATATATTTTGAATAGTTTTTGTGTGGAGAATGTTAATTTTTTTAAAGTATAACCTTAACAATAATTGTTCTCTGAATTACTTTAATTCGATTTATTATATTATTATAAGTTCCGCCCCACCCGATTATTCCATATTTGAGTATTGAGTGGACAGTTGCATAGTATGCCTTTTGTAAATTGTCTGTGCTTAAAATGTTTCGTAGTCTTATGAATATATATATATATAGCTTCTGATTCTTTTCATCAATTTGTTGATATGGCTACGCCATTTTAGATGTTGGTCTATAATTATTTCAAGATATTTGATTTCGTTTTTTGGTTTTATTATTGAACATAATATTAATATTTCATAAAAAAATAAATATATTTTCAAATATGTTTTAATATACTTTGTAATACACACACAATATGAGTTATTAATTTTTTTTTTCACAAATTAAAATTACTCCACTCGGTTCCCCATAGACGATGGATAATGAATAGTTTGGAAACCGTTGAAATCCTAAAAAAATTAAATTCTGGAAACACATTAATAAATAATATCACATTTCAGTCCACTTCACCACTCCTAGAGCTGTTCGGCGAAAAAAATACCCTTCCCTGCCGCGCGCCCCCCTGACCCCCCTGACCTACCCAATTAGATTGATAAATTTTGTATTTAAGTTAGTTATTATCTATACCTGATGATGAGAGGGACTGCTCCTCTCGAAACTATAGTTGTAAATTAATAACTCATATTGTGTGTGTATTACAAGTATATTAAAACATATTTGAAATTATAATGTTGCACCACGAAGTATCTGCCAAATCTTTCAATGAAAATAAATATATTTTGTTCAAATCGTGCAAATGTACTTTTAAATTGTGTTAAAATGTAAGGGTGGAAAATATTTTGGCATTAAAATATTCAGAAAATTACAATACAGGTTGTAAGAGTTGTTTTAAAAGTCATAAAGAAATTCCACGTATACCTGTTGAGGTACTAATTAATTATCCTCCCTGGAAGCCCATCGATCCGCCCTTGCCGAGCTCCACGGAGGCGTACAGCCTTCCGCAGGCTGTGTGTACCTCCATACGATCGCGCACTCTGCCGGTTTTTAATAAAAGTAAAAGGTTTTTATAAAGGTGGTGTTCTTACCGGCGAAGTCGCATATTTTCGAATGTTTAGGATGTTTTTCATCTCACGAGGCATTTTTCACCGGAATTGTTTAAGGGGTTGCACCAACCTGGGAGGATAAATTTCAGGTAAAAATTGGGTAATTTTTTTTTAATTTTTTAAGGAACATAGTGAAGTATGGTTTTAGTGGAAAATTAAAAAAAAAATCAAATATGTAAACGGGGCTATTTGTAAAACATGACCTAATAATATCAATAGTTATGGAGATTTGCGACATCAAAGTTTGAATTTTTTTTCAATATTTCTAACTTTTTTTTGTAAAACGTTAAACTATCACTAGAGTAACCTATATCGAATATGAAAAATTCATTCTCTTTAATACAAGTTCAATAAAATAACAAAAACCTTCGAATTCCAATTGAAATTTCTCCAGGGTTTTCATCATTTTATTTAACTTTTATTTAAACGAATGAATTTTTCGTAATCGATTAAGTTACTGTAATGATAGTTCCAAAAATTTTTGCAAAAAATTAGTATCAGTAAAAATATTTGCAAAAATTTTTGAAAAAATAAGCATATGTAAAAATATTTCTAAAAATTTTTGCAAAAAATAAGTATAAGTAAAAATAATGAAATCAAATAAAAAAATAAAATAAAAATATTGAAAGACATGCAAACTTTGATTTTACATATCTCCATAACTATTGATATAAAGTCATGGTTTCTTGAACATTTTAGACTCATCACATAGGCAGGAGTCTATTGGCCAAGTTTCTGCTGCTAGCTCGGGTACACCCTGTATAAAAAAACTAACCACATTTCTGTAAAAAATTACCCGATTTCTACCTAAATATCACTCTCCCAGGAAAGCGTAAGCTCCAAATTCGAGACGAAAAGCTCATCCGTGCAGACAGAAAACATTTTTTAATTCTTTCGTGTTTAAAAATTTAAATAAAATAATTACGTGCCGTTTCAGAGACATGTCAAAGTTTCATTTGAAATTACGTACTTTTTGTGATCCAATCCCGTTTCGGTAGATTGCATTCAGCAAAAACTTCTTAAATTGGCCCAACGGAAGCCGTGCTCACTGACACGTGCTTCAAGAATCGAAATGGCAATAACATATGTCGTATTAAAAGTATTGAATTTCGCAGAACCTGAAAACACCCGTACGCCGCATTATTCCTCGATTGATATGAACATCAAAAATACGTGACTTAAATACTAACGGCACATGTATTCGGATATGTTGCCCTATTCTAAGAAGTAGAAGCGAAATCAGTGAAATCAAAATGCAAATTTAAGTTTATTTCTCGTATTTTGCCCTTGAACAATAGATGTCGCTTTGTATTTACAACCGAATAGACAGGAGATCCCTGGTTCGAATTCTGGTAGCGGCCCAAAATATTTTCGTTGATTTGATTTTTCAGTATGTCTTTTCTAATTGATTAATAAATTTGATTTTAAAAATTCACAGAACTTTGTTCTGAAATTGTAACTTCACAATAAGAATGTGTTTTTTAATATAATTACTCCCTTTCTTTTAACTCGTAGCGTCTGCGGTGTGTTGTCGGCCGGAAAACTTTGGATCGATTTTTAACCTTTTCCCGTAACCCAATCGAGCTGAAACTTTGCAAGCAGACTCGTGGCGACGTTAAAAATGATCAAACAAATTTTAATAACTATCGTATAATTTTGTATTTTTCGAAATTTTAATGTTTTTTCAAATTGGAATAATAAAAATGAGTAATGAATTCGACGCGTGCACTAGGCACGAAACCTGATTCAATAAGAAAGAGAGTATAATAAAAACTTGGTTTTTATGGGTTAGTTTTTTTTTATCAACGTGTTTAATATACTGCATGGGTTATGTTAAGAAATTGATGAATGTATACAAAGAAACCGCACAAAATAATATCTTCAAAAAATGTATTGGTTTAGATACTTTTTTAAATTTATTTTTACATATATAAATTGTATTCACAAAATATATAAATATAACAGATTTCGATTCTTTGTCTTCAATTCTCAGAGAATTCAATATGCGGGTAGAATACCTATTCTACTACTAAAATTGCATTAACCCTTATCGCTTTGATATTTGCACTATTAACCTGTTTATTATAAACATGCATGGGAAGTATAGAAATTCCTTATACAAAAAACCTCTAGGCATTTTACTGTAAATAATTATAATATTAGTGATCTAAATTCTATTATTGTTTAATTTTACTTCGTTCCGTATCCATAAATAAATAATTTTCAAAATCGAGTACAATGCGGTACAACGTTTTGCAGTTGCTACGATATATTATTTCTAGGTATCCAAGACACAAACCTCTTTCTTCTTTTTTCGGCGTCACCCTCTCGGGCGACATCTGGCGTTGTGTTTTTTCCCTTTCAATTTCGTCTCCCAACGAATCCATCCTCACTACGTAATCTTCCATGCGGTGGAGAGTTTTTATCCTCGGATTTCCACAAGTCGTCCTTAGAGGCTAATTTTCCACTGGTCGCAAGATTCCACACAAACCGGTTTAAAGTCTTTGTAATCTGCAATTTCCTGCATCAATTCACTTCTTTACGCGGTATTTAGACTAGTATTTTATGAGATTATCTTTTCATTAGTTTTTAGATCGGCGGGAAAATAATTTCGGTTTTGTTTTCTGATTTTATGTTTAAATGATATTCATATTAGTTTAATTTAATTTTTTTAGTATATTCAGAATACTTTACTGGTAAAGCCATTAAATTTATATTTTAAAAAATCAGGATACTTTGAATTTATTTACCTTTTAAAATTTTTCAAGAATACAATACTGAATTTGATCCCAGGGGGACATGTTATGCGAGTATATAATTAATCAAAACATATTATTTTTTAAATGTTTCATAGAAACAAAGCTGTTTTTATTCAAGAAATTAGGTATGGAAGACTTTTTTGGGTATTCATAGGGCTTACGACCTATCGTAGGGCTGGCTTAAGTGATCACATTCACAATGTAGAGTTCACAATTCCATCCATGATAGACTAACACATCTATTGAATATTTGGAAGTTTTATCTATGTTTAACTTACACACTACTAATTATAATATAATTTGAAAAGGTAGATAAAAAGGTATAAATCAACGTATATATTTGAAATATGATTTTTATTTTAACTTTGTTAAACATACACAATATGAGCTATTATTTTTTTTTTCTTAAATACTTCTATAGTTTCGAGAGAATCAGTCCCTATCGTAATATCAATATGAGTTATTGTTATTAAGTATACATGATGATGAGAGGGACTGCTCCTCTTGAAACTATAGTAGTAATTAATAACTACTAGCAGGAAAGCAATCGGCTTTGCCGATTGCTTACTGCTAGGCCCTGCGGGCGGCTATTGTGTTTGCTGTGCAGCAAACACAATAATTATTGTTTACCTATACCTACGTCAGCCGTCAATTGTATCTGGTAAATTTCTACTTTTATTTACGGGTAGTTTAGATATAATTAAGACAAAGTATTTATTCAAAATTTCTAACCGATTAATAAGTCAGAGCGGAATAAACCATAGTTCGATAGGTAGCTACCTACTCTCTTCTCTTCTCGCAGTGTTGATTACTTTTATACAACATTATAAAAAGTAAATCTTTGTTTAATTTTTACATAAACAAATTTGAATGTTCAAAACCAAAAATATAATTAAAATTTCAACAAAAAAAAATATTCTCGACCGTAAAAAAAAATTCGATCCTGCCAGGATTCAAACCTGGCATCTTCTGATCCGCAGTCAGACGTGTTATTGCGCCGCATTGCGCCACATTGCGCCGCAGGACCCGATAAACAACGCGGCAAAATTATTGTATACAAATAGAAATCATCATCCAAATGCAGAAACGTACGACATTGGTTGAAGTAATTAATATTATAGATTGTGTGAGTTTTACTAAATTAAAAAAAAAATCATATTCTTCATTATAATGTTGCACCACGAACTGCCAAATCTCTCAATGATGTGAACATATAGATAATCATAATAATAGATTTTCTTATTTTCTATAAGTCGAGGAAAAGCGGAGCTGTATATGTGTACAGTTATAACAAGTTTTTAATAACAGAAAAGAAAAAGGTAACCCGATGATGAATGTAAATGTTAAAATATAATGTTAAAATGTAAAGTACAGAGTGGAGACATAATTATGGCAACTTATTGAAAAACAATATAATTAACAAATGCAGTAAGGAAAAAAGTTTAAAAAATGCCGACAGACAAAATGTTTTGGAGGGCTAGGAGAGCCTGTTAAAATATTTAATTCCTAAGTAACTCAAGTGGTTTTAACTTTTTACAAATTTGCGTTTAAATTTTAGACATCAATAATTTGTATGGATTCGGTAAGAGAATTTAGTACACAGTCACGGCAGTGCAGTAGGTACCTACAAGCAAAAACTGTGTAACTAATATTAATTAAATAATTCTTTTCTGATGAAAAGGAAAACTTTGAATTTTCAATGCTTCTCCTATTTAACTTATTTACGCGCAAATACATTTGCTTCTTGAATCTATAAGTAATCTCACTTTACTGCATACTTCTCCTATTAAAGCCGTATTATATTCGCGATATCTCTAAGTTCACGAGTTTTTTGTTGTTTTTCAGCTCGTCTAGGTCATAAGCATTAGGCCACCCTATAAATACCACACTTTGCTATTGTTTATCATCCTATACTATTGCTTTTATAAATATTGTAGTAAACATTGTTAACTTTGCCTGTCTCGACACAGATTTTTCTAGTGAGACAGGCATATTCCAACCAAAAACTGTACAATTTTTAATCAAGAATAAATAAATAAAGGTTTCCATATACGTTTCCCATATAAATGAGTAGCTTATTGGTGTGGTGGATATGACGCTCGACCAGCGATCTGGTGGTCGGTGGTTCAAGCCCCATTCCAGGACACTAGCAATTTAGTCCTATTTCCATAACATAGGCTTTTGGCTTAGTTTGAGAATAGTAAGAATATCGTTACGACACGTTTTCCGTTTTCGCATCTCCATTCATCTTAATAACTAAATATTTGGTATGCTTGTCCACTGTAGAGTTTGTAGTTCACGAAGGACGTTCCTGGAGGAGTTACCAAGATCCTTTATGGCGTTCCGAAAGTTGCTCCATTAGTCGGCAGGGGAATGAGCTACGGCCCCGTTTAAAGTTATAAGATCCCGACTAAGCACTATGACTGCCCAGAACTTAGCAGTTTAAGCACAACCATTTCAACACCATGAACTGCGGCTTTAATTATTGTACACGTGCTTAGAACGTTGGAGAATTGCTCGCCTGTAATAGAACTGCTGATTCGTGACTTCGTTTTCAAGAAGTGAATATTTCATTGGATGATCACAAAATTGTAGCCTGTACACCCAATAATAATATTTTCAATTGATTAAGATAAATTATATAAATCCCACATAAACTTTATATCTATATACGAGAATCGTATATAAAAGTTTCTTTATACAATGGCCCAGTACCCAATTTTTTGTTTGTTTTCCTTCTAGTTCATCTCTAGTTTAAGGGACGTGTAGTGAGAACAAGAAGCATTACTTTTTCCTAAGCGTATATTTTTAATTATAATATTTTTATCACAATAATTAACGTATTATTCAGATTTTTACGTTTCATAATATTCTGCCAGATAAATACTTGATTTCGATTTTTTTTCCAAATATATTTTTAAATAAAAGTCATGCTTCTTGATCTCACTGCACGCCCCTGTTTAGTTTAGTTTAAAAATTCTAATATTTTGTAGACTACAGTACAATTTTTTAGGTATTTCAAGTAATCACAAAAATATTGTCTCGGGACGTGACTGGGACGCGGTAAATGAAAACACTGGAAATTAATTATACCAATTTATTTATTATTTTAACGAATTCACAAAGTCACACAAAGGAAATATATCCATAAGATTTCGCACACTTATTATGGCACTGCTTCTTAATTCGCACTGATTAACGCTGATTCTATCGCTTAGATCACTTTCTGGTATTCTTCTTGCCAAAACTTCTTGCCCCCGTAGAAACTTACTTTATTCACTGTCGTTGGTTACACTGCGTTCAATCTGTTACTAATATCTAGTAGATCCGTCACGAATGACTGACCTCACCTCGCGTGACGTTATATATATATATAGATATTATATATATATATATATATATATATATATATATATATATATATATATATATATATATATATATATAAATACAAGTTATTCAGTTAAATAGTTAGATTGATAATGTCCTCATAAATCAATATTCACATACATAAGGAATTCTCTCGAATCTTCCGGTATAATTTCGAATATTCCAATTTTTTCTAAAATATTCTAGATTGTTCGTAAGACTTTGATTATGTGCATTTTTATCGTTTTAATCGAAAACATGTATTTGAATTCCGTAGATGTGTCTAAATTATCTATAATAACTGCCTCTATTATTTATATTGTATAGTTATCGGAAATAGTTACGCATAATCAACGATTTTACAGCACTTTACACTAAAGATACTAGAAGATTTTGAGATGATCCACGTGAATCTAAAAACGATTGGATTGTTCTCGGAAGTCGTCGAAATATCTAGAAAGCGGTATCATCTATAAAAGGTTGGCGCGCGCACGGCGGTCATTGTATTGACGGTTTTGACGTTTAACCGGCGACATGGCGTTACTAAGCATTACTAGTTACTAGCGTATCTAAGATTAATCGAAGCAACAGATACAGGCGACAATAATTGAGCAAAGTACCTAACTGGCATCATTAATTGTGAAATACTATACATTCGAGACTATTGAATTATATTGGTGTCCAGTGACTTTGTTAATATATTGGAAAACCTAATAAATCAATAATTATTTCCAGCGTTTTCATTTGTCCAATGTAGGATGTCATTGCCTTTTTCTTTTTTATGTGTGGCTTATCTCTAAAGTGTTGTTTCAGAATGCTGAGAAGTTATTATAAGTAAACATTTACATTTACACATTTACAGTGCTACCGAAATCGGTAAAGGTTAGAAAATAAAAATTTGGTAAGTGTAAAGTTTGTATTTTGTCAAAAATAATTTTGTGTACTTTAATGAATTCCAGAATAACGGACATTCTCAACTTGATGTTTTCTACCGTAGAGCAGTCGACAAGCTGAATGCATATCATATTATCATATTCTCTACGTATCTTATATCATAAAGGTTGAAATGTACCACTCTTATTCTCGTAAATGGCTACGATAACTCCTACACAAGATGAGTAAATAGAAACACCAACACACTCCAAGTAAGTAAAAAACTTCTCGAATTAAAACAAAGAAATCCACTTATTTTTCATAGTTAAAATATGATATTATGAAAAATCTCGTATATAAATGAATTGATGTATTAGAAAACCAAACAATTCGTCAATTTTATCAAAATATTTTTTTACAAAAATATGTACTTTTTACCTATCTATACAAGCAATGTTGGAGAATCTACACAGGTCAAATAAAGTGGGTAAAAGTAACTGGGTAACTAAAATTGGGTAAAAGGGGCAAGGTATTGTTTAGGCAAAGCCGTACATGAACGAATTGGCATCTGATACTTTCTTACTGCGAAATTCAAACCACTACGTCTATCAATTATTTATCTTTCTATCTATTAATCGATCAATCTCGGTTTATCCACGGAGAACCATGAAAAGACTTAAGCCAAAATTACCTTACATATTTATTTTTATGAAATCGCGGAGTATATATATGGGGGTAATGTCCGCATAGCGTCAGCAATCCATTATTCAATTTTTCCACTGTCTGGATTTAGTGATCTTAGTATTTCTAGTCGTGAACCAAAGATTTAAAGTCCATCGTCAGCGATAAGGTTTCTGACTGGAAGGGAGAACGAACTAAGAGTCAGCGGGCTATATAGACACGGCCCCTCAACAATGCATCACTTACTCGACAGTCTAGAGACAATCAATTGGTATAGTTCTGCTTCCTTATCTGTACACTTTCAACTTCGGGAGAAATAAACGTCAATAGTACGACCGATCGTTCTATCAGTCCACGACCCTCAAATCTTCCCTGAAATCTTTTTTCCGAAATTTCTTTTACGTATTTTTTTATGTTTCCCGTAAAATTAACATTATTTGACTTATAAGGTTTCACCAAAATTATGAATTTAATACACAGGGGGGAAAATGACCCAATAAAATATTTTAAAAAACAGGGTTCAAGACAAGGGCCTTTTATAAAATGATAATCTTACTCTAACCTAAATTTACCTCAGGTATGTAATTATTCAAGCTTTGACAGAATTTATATAGATGGTGATGGTCACCAATATGGAATGTGAGGGAAAGGTCAGACACTATCCATAGAATTAGTAGATGTAGTGTTACGTGTTGCAAGCAAGATAGTTAAAATATTTAGTTAAAGAATAAGTTATACAAGTCTCACAGAGAAGAAGTAAATTTATGTATGAGAAAAGTGGATCGAAGTCTCTTATATGATGGCACAGATCTTACAACCTGTGTGAGCTAGATTAAGTGATCACTCTACAGAATGCAACGTTCACCGATTCCATCGTAAGAACATTCACACATTACCAAATAATTGAAAGTTCTATATATATGTTCGAAATCAAGAATCATTCATATATTTCTATGGTCTTCTAGAACATTCTCCTTCCAGAACTTTCAACTCACCGACACAGTCGGCGCGCCTATTTTGAAACAATCTGAAGCATTTACGGCCTTCCCATAACAAAACAATGTGCTAGAAAGCACATTTTCGTCACCCACTCCCACCCACGCACAGCCACCCCCACCAAACTCGCATATTTTTGATGTGACACCAAGGGCTATTCACCACCATAATCACCGGTGGGTGGTTGTGGCTGGTTGTGGAGAAAACTTGGAAGGTAGGGAAACGCAAGTTTCTTTATAATGTTATTATATATATATATTATATAATAGATATTATATATAGTAATATTATATCTATATATATATATATATATATATATATATATATATTGATTACAATAATATAAGATATATAATAATAGAATAAACTAAAAAAAATTACGTACATGACAGAAATTAAAGACGTTCGGTTGCCTGATGATATTTTTAGAATCTTGTTAATGATCAAAACATTATTTAGGAACGAATTACATTTAAACGCGGAAGAATGTCTGTTTTTGATTTATGAGATGTAAAAACTTCCCTTTGAAATAAGACCTTCACTTGGACCTATTTCAGATAAATAAAGTTTTAAACATTGAGGAAGTTCCGTAGCCTTCCAAAAATAAGATCAGATCTTTCTTTAAAAGAATCGCTTTGGTTTTAATCTTTCTCCGTAATTTAATTAAATGAAGATGTTGGGAAAGAATGTTAAGCTAATCTTGGCATAGTTGATAGAATGAAAAAAGGTTCGCTCAGATGGTTTGGACATGTTGAGCGAATGAACGAGGAATGAATGGTAAGAAAAATATATTATAACGAGGCTAAAAAAAAGAATCACGCACTTCTGTCAAATGACAGCTGTTTGAAGTTGGCACAATACTACCGAAGGATCTGGAATTACCCCCAACATTCGAGAGACGTGTGTAACGTTCCAGGAAGATCTGGAATTTACGAGAACTTGCGAATAAACACTGGAAACGTCTAGATAACCACATTTAACCCATATAAATACGACACTCGGGAGTAAGGAGTGAGTTGTTTTCCATGCGCGTCGGCCAGGCCGACCAAGCGAGCGGTAATTCGATAGCGATTCTATAAAGTTCTTAGTAGCGAAATAAAACCGAAGCGAAATTAATACGTGCGGAAATTGATGGAATATTCTGGTGAACAGTGAATAGAGTGTCAAAGCGAATATAAAGTGTCTATTTACGAGTGATAAATTTGTGAAGCAGTTGAATTAAGGAATTGCATTTTATTTAATAGTATTAAGTGACTTTGTACGTGAGTTTAATTAATTAATTAATTCAATAAATACTGTGTTAAATCCCAGTTTTGACGGCACCAGAAAGTGAGGATGTGTCATGACCAGATACAGGAGAATGATCCTGTAAGGAGTCGCAATAATCGTCGAGCTTGTATGCGAAGATGTAAGACAGATTTTGTGTGTCAGGAGATAGAAGCGTGGCGCTCTATCCTCTCTGCCTACCCCGCGGAAAAACGACGTAATGTTAAGTAAGTAAGTAGTAAATGATATAATACAACACCGCCTTACTTGGATAGAAATTTAAGTTTTTACCTTAATCTTAAATCTATCGCTGGAATAGTTTTAATGTCTGTGAAAAAATGTGATAGGAAATAATGATTTTCCATAAAAAATAAATAACATTAAGAGAATTATAAATGTCTCATATAGACGATGCTATTTATGCAGGAAAGTCCTTTTTGGGTATTTCCAGCGTGCATGATCTATCATTGGCTGACTTAATTGCTCACTTTACACAGCGTAACGTTCACGGATTCCACTCATGATCCAGTAATATGTTCTTTAAAATTTTGACATACTCAAAATATATTGTGGATTTGTCTAAAAATGTGTAAAAAATTTAAATAATTTTCAGGCGTATTCTTGTGTATATATTCATAATTCGGATGAATGTCATTTATATACATATAGCGAACGTCCAAAAAGAAACAGTAAAGATATTTAGAGAAGCTATAGAGATATATAAAAGAATAAATATTATCAACAATAGAGATGGTGGTATACGTCTCCCAACGGCATAGAAAAGCTTTTTATTCAACAGTAGATTTCTTAGTAAAAATAATATATTAGCGCGCAAAAATCAATTAAATATAACCACCGACATAATAGAAGCAACATCGAGTAAAAAGCGCATCACAAGGAGCCAAACAAACGCCATTAAGGCCAGCAACGGCCGGGAACACCCGATATTTAATACAAAATTCCCATAAATCATTACGGCCAATAATGACCACAGTACCCAAATTTAGACTTTGACTTACCAGACCTCACTTGGTAATAAGCTTCCGATACGAACGGACGTGCTCGCACTGCCCCTCGTGACGGAAATTTATTAACAAGCAACCTGAAGATGCCTGTTGTGATTCAGGCGAAACGTCGGTTGACGAATGGTCCTTCTGAGGACCAGAGGGGGGACCGGTGGGGGACCAAAGAAGATTAAGACTAAGATGTCGTCTAAACCCGGTGACAACCTGCATGTGGAACACGTGCTATATAGATGGGAAGAGAGACGACGATGGAGAGAGAGATAGAGCTAGGGATAGATAGAGGAGATATATATTGAGATATGGAAGACTAGAGCGATATTATATATATATATAGATATATATATATAGATAGAATTATATAAAAATATTCCTGTAAGGGTTTACAAATTTTACACAAAAATAACATAGGATTACGGTTGGATAAATTAGAGATTTTTAAAATTAGAAAAGTAAAAAACAGTAAATTAAATATTATAAATAGCCAGGTCCTTTTTTCTGGCGGTAACCTTTTAAATTTGTTTTCATATTAGTACCTACTTAATTAGTTATTCATCTCACATTTATATCCTTTTTTTTTTTGTTTGTCTATACGTTGTATCCCGATGAAGGGACCATTGGCTCCGAAACATGTTGATATTTTAACAAATTATTGGTTGTTAATTATATTAATATTGTTACCACAAAATCATTTTGTTGTTGAATAAATTAATTTCTTCAATAAGAAGTTAAAAAAATATTCTCAGATTTTCACGGCCGTTTAGTATATTCTGTGTTCTTCTTCTGGGATATTCCGCCGTGTGTATCTGACCTCCTGAAAACCTGTTTTCAGATTTTCACGGCCCAGAAGAAGAAGAACACAGAATCTTCTGTGTTCTTCTTCTTCTGGGACATTCTGCCATGTGTATATGACCTCTCAGGGCAACATATAATTATTTGTTTAATAACTTCTTCAAAAATAGGCAAAACATTATTATTAAAAATATACTTTATTTCCACCACTTATATATTTCCAAAATATATTTGAATGGTGAAAACAAAGTATTCTTTATTAATTCTTTATATTTATTTTTATCCCTAAATTCTTTTGTATTAATATTTAGATCTTTTTAAATATTTTATGTTATTATTATTTTAGAATTTTAATGTTATTATTATTTCAGAACTTTCAAATTGCATATATACCTATGTTTAAACCTATTCATCGCCGTATTTTTATGGTATGTATCCTTTTTTTATTTAGTTTTTTTTTAATACGTTCTCTCTCTCTAGGTATTATTTTCTTTTTTTCTCTACTATTACTTGTATTAATTAGTTATAATAATTGATTAAACATATTATTATTATTTTTCGGTAAATACATATGTGTTTTTAACTAACTAATATTTTAAAATATCGCCAGAATGTATTTTTTGAATTTTTATAAATGTAACATTTTTTTAAATTGATACGAGCAATGCTCTTATATTGCATCTTCACTTTTAAAATGTGTTTTAATCAAAAAATTAATATCTTAAATCACCAGTTGTTTCACACCAGCCCTTAATCACAAATTCTGATTATGCGCACAAATAAATAACTTATTTAGGGGTTAATTAACAGACGGCTAAGGTTTCACCGTGACGGGCAGGTTGCGGATCGGAACTAAAGAGGCTCTCGCTAAAGCGAAAGGCTTTAGTAACAAGCATCAAGTTTATTTATATACTCTACAGCTATAGCCATTTACAGCTTTCAGCCATGGGAGGGTCGCTTGGTAAGGGTGCAGATTCGAAAATAATAATAGAGATCAAACGTGTAATAAGCTGTTATAGAAATTTTGTTTCGGTTTGTAAAAATATTTTTAGTTTATCAAAACGGCACCTACTTCACCTACCTAGTGGACAAAGGATCGTTAAGTACATATAACGTTCTTAACCTAGCGTAGAAGGAAGCGACACATCCCCAGATAGTGCATACGATCTGCGACCGCGCAATAAATAATCAATCCTCGACCCCCGCGACGGTGGGGCACTCTCTTAATAACGCTGTGATATGACTCCAGTGAAACATCAAAAATCGAACCTTAACACATCCGTGTGGTTTCTAGAAGATATCTGTTGTTTCAATATGTAAATATGTCAATCTAACGTAATATAAGCCTAAAATCTTTAAGGTATGCCGAAAACGAAAAAAACGCCGGAATATGCAAATACATATTTTTTATAAAATATGGGTTTTTATTATTAATTTATATGAGAATATATGCTAGATAACTTATTTACTTAGATAAAATCTTTTTCTTGTGTGAAAGAAGATTAAAATAATTAAGAAAGTATAAGTACCACTCAAAAGGCCACTACTATTCGTTCAGTATCTTAGAAATCACCCTTATTTACGGAATATTTATGTATACGCAAAGTATATTTTTTTAAGAGTATAATGCTTACATAATGGTGATGAATCTTTATTAGATAATTAAAAATGTTCAATATTAAACAAAGCTAAAAAAAAAAAAATTTCAAGAAATTTTCACGTTTTTTGATGATTTTAAAACTCATTATATTCATTTTAATAGAAGATTTTAAACAATATATTGTATTCAATCCTTCTACTAAATTCTTCGATCACTATTTAAAAATTAATTTTTACATTAAAAATACGTTAATTTCTATTTATAAATAAAAATCCCAAAGCATGAAATGTTATGAGATTTTAAAACTGCGTCATTTGTCAATAACACGTTTTCTCCAGATTAATAATTATAATAACAGTGTTCTGCGTTTTTTAATAGTTAATAATAGACACACATAGGGTTATTATATTTTTTATAATAAAAATCGCTTACAAAACCACATCAGAATAAACTAATAAAAAAGTAGACATTTTAAATTTTCCACGTTTTGTCGTCTTTTGAGCGATTTATCCCATTGTTTCGTTTATTTTCCTCTGCTTTGAGACGTCTGTGATTTTTGGTTTTACCGGGGACATCTATATCAATTCGTTTGTGCATCAACCATGACTTGCCAATTTCCGTTTCAGTTTTATTGCGACCTTTGTGACGGCGTTCATATTTGTTCGCGTATCCACTATCTAATCTGTACGCTTCCGGTCTCGTCCAGCAAGGAGCATACTCTCCATGCACCAAAAAAAATATGTACTAAGATAAATTATGGGGTATAAAAACAAGGTAGCAATATCAAAAAAAAAATGACTGCAATCATCGAGGATTATTTATTTATAACGAATTCGAGATTTTAGAGGAAACATAATTTTGAAAGGGATTGATACGTTATCAAGGCTGATGTATAATGATGGACTTTTAAAGGTCTAAAAATACGGCATGGTACCCCAGAAAACACGAGCCAGAAGATTCTGAGTGGCCGTGAAAATCTAAGAACATTCTCGACTAAATATATTATGACAAGTACATCAAATAGAAAATAACAATAATAACATATTTTGAATAAATATAAATTTTTCAAAACACACAATACTGGTGTTTATCCCCAGGGGAACTTCATTAATCAAAATATATTATAGATGTCTCATAGAGACGAGGCATATATGGGAAAGTAGGCATGAAACATGTTTTACATAGCATGATATACGGAATATTCAAATATTATAGCAAGACTGTGTATCTACTAAAGGCTCATAACAACCAAGCAACGTCACGCAAAGCAGGGTCAGTCATCCGTAACCGCAATATTACGCTTGCAACGCACCGTCAATCATGCGTGACCGCATTCTCTGTCTCGAAAATTCCATGACGCCTTAAAATACTATATTGGAAGAGCCTAGAACTTTGTACAGATTTATAATTCTCTACAATAAACCTTTCGGAGAAATTTACTTATAAAAAGCGTCACGTGACGTGGGGTCAGCAATTCACTTCGAGACGATAACAAGGCAACATCTCCGCGTTATTACCGAGCGATCCAGTGTGTGACCAGCGTGACAGTGTGAATAAGTGACCAGCGCAGTGCGACCAGCAGTGATACCAGCGGTAGCGGGCCAAAAGAATATCGTGGCTACTAGTTTCTACAAAGGAACATTGAACGGAATTTACCAAAAGCGATCTAAGCGATAGAAATGGCGTTAAGTAGTGCGAATTAAGTAACAATTCAATAATAAATGTGTGAAATATTCAGGAAACATTTAGCGACTATAAAAATACGAACGGTACTAAAATTTAACTTGTGTTCGGTAGCTTTATTTGGTAATAACTTAAACTAAATTAATTTCGTGTGTTTTCATTTGCCTCGCAAAGCCACTCCTTTGAAAATATCTAGGTTTATCCTTTTTTCTAGAGATGATACGACATTTAAAGCTATAGAAAGGTCCCTGGCTTCATTTATCTGCTTCCCGGGTAGGTTATTTTATCTACACTTTCTAGTCGAATTCTTTCTACGTATAAGCCACCAGCATCCACATATCTGAACTTTTTATAGAAAATAATATGATTCTGAAAGACCGTATTTCTATCAGAATAAAAATACCTTAAAAGGCATTAGAGCATATCGTACTTATACAGCATCATTATTAACAACGTAACCTGAGTCAATCCCCAGTATCTTGACTATCCGTACTGATAAACATATAGTTTACATTCGAGTGATTTAATAATGAATTTTGCATCGGTATTTTAGTTTGACGGTTTTTAGAAGTTTTAATTAAAACTGGTCACACTACTTTTGGAGAGCCCCTGCGATAATCTGAAAGCAGACTTTCATACAACTGCGGCGCATTCCAGCCTTATCATGTTTTAACTGCCCTGGTGGCTCCACATTAGCGGCAGCTGTACAGGCGAAACGAAAGTATCAATTGTATAGAAATTTGCGAAGAACGGTAACCAAATGCGGAAAATTAAAAAAGACGACTAAGGTGGAATACCTACCTACGAAGCGTGAAAAAGGGAAAATTTTTGTGAATTTTTTGAAGAAAACCTGCGTGAAGTATGGTATTGGTATTATTTCTACATGAAAAAAAATACTTTTAAAAATACGATTTTTTTTTCATTAAAAAATATTCAACATTGGCGGAAAATTCTTGGGTTCTTGTCGACTGCCGAAAAAAAGGTCCTCCGCAGTGACCACTCCCATTTCATCTGTAATCATCAGAATAAGAAAGAACAAAAAGATTATCAATATAGACACTTTATTTTAGACTTTGGCGTATGCGGGTTTTTGAAAATATAGATTTGTGACCAAATGGTGGGCGTTTGAATTTAAAAAAGCGTTTTTAATGAAAAATTTGGGTTTATAATGCCGATAAAAATAAAACTAAGTCACTTAAAAAAAATCCTACGACAAAGACTAGATAATTATGTATAGAATAACTACTAGAAATTTCAAGTTGATCGGTTCAGTGTTTGCCGAAATATTTTGGTCAACGATTTTCAAAACATGGTTTCAAGTAAAACGCGTTTGAAAATTGAGCAATGAATAAATAGCGAAATTTTTCAACTTACATAAAATCATCGATTCCAGGTCCATAATATAAGTCCTCACCTTGCTTAGAATTTCTATATCATCGAGCACTCTTCATAAACATAAAAGAAACAGGTCTAACGTTTCTATTACAATAAAATAACATAATTACAATTCAGAATATTTTTGAGTTTGTTCAAATCTTTTAGAACAGTGCTGGATTTATGTCACAGAGACATTATTAATCAATTAATGTATATTATAGATATCTCACAGAGATGAAACTGTATTTCTTATGGGAAAGTAGGTATAGAAGTCATTTGGGTGTACATAGGAATTATGACCTTATGATCTTAATGGTTGGCTTAAGTAATCACTTTACACAATGTAACATTCGCCATTTCCACCCATGATAGAATATACCATGCTTATTCATTTTTTGGAAGTTGTATATATGTTCAAATTGCGTGGAGAGCTTTCACATATGAGTTGTAATTGCCTTTCCATGCGGCCTGTACAAAGCCTATATTGGTATATTCTATCATGGGTGGAAATGGCGAATGTTACATTGTGTAAAGTGATCACTTAAGCCAACCATTAAGATAGGTCAAAAGTCCTATGTACACCCAAATGACTGCTATACCTACTTTCCCATAAGAAATACAGTTTCATCTCTGTGAGATATCTATAATACCTATACATTAATTGAACATAATTACAGTTTAGTCGCGTTACTTTTGGCCGATGACTGTGCGCTGAAACTAATAAACCACAGGCATTACAAACTGGCTCAGCTACCGAGCGGTATCTGTCCATCTATCAGGGCGGTATCACAAAATTTAGGAAAATGTACATGCATAGGCAACAAATTTTGTCGTTAGTTATATTTATCGCTTCGAACAATTTTCGTGCCCCGAAACATTGTTCGCTGGAGAACTTTCCGCTTCATCAAGAGTGCCGCAGCACTTTTCATTGTTAGCTGCATGCTCGTATTTCTCCTATATTCTCTGCATTTTACATGGCGCATCAGAAAATTTATTTATAAAACATTGAAACAATATAGGATCAATCTTTAGCGGAATCGGTAATAAGGTATGGAATATCTAGTTGGGGTCTATCTTGCAAAATTAATATTAAAAATCACTTTCAGCTGTTTTTCATTGTTAGCTGCATGCTCGTATTTCTCCTATATTCTCTGCATTTTACATGGCGCATCAGAAAATTTCTTTAAAAAACATTGAAACAATACAGGATCAATCTTTAGCGGAATCGGTAATAATGAAATATCTAGTTGGGGTCCATCTTGCAAAATTAATATTAAAAAAACACAAAATACTCAAAATTCGGCAACAAAATTAATAAACTTCTTCAATAAATGCAAATTCACTTTGTGGTGACATTTTAAAATTATTAAAATTAAAAACAAGTAACTTTGTTTTAACCACTGAATTTATTTTAACAAACACTCGACATGTTTCGGGAACCAACGCTCCCTTCTTCAAGAGAATACAAGGTATACTGAAGAATCATAACAAGTATAGATCTTAATTTATAAAGTCATAGAAAAATAACAAACAAAGAAAATGCACAGGCATAGATTACCCCCGGAACATAGACAAAACATAGACAATCAAAGACAAATATTTAAGTTAAGCAAGAAACAAAAATATATGACAAATCAAAGACAAATACGTAAGTTAAGTAAGAAACAAAAATATATGACAATCAAAGGTATACATAAAAATTAAAAATTAATAAGTGAATATATTCAAAAGGTAACTGTTAGTGAAGAGAGTTTGGTTATTTATTATGTTTAAATTACCATTAATGCTCTTTCTAATTTCTAATTTATCTAATTGTATATCACTGCTATTTGTATGCAAAATTTTAATACCTTTGTCAAAATCAAAGGAATGATTAGTTTCAATAAGGTGGTTGACGAATTCTGAATAACCATTACTTTTTAAGCACCTTAGGTGTTCTTTGATTCTAATATTAAAGTTTCTACAGGTTTTGCCAATATAAAAATATCCACAATCCTCACAAATCAATTTATAGACCCCTGATTTATTTAATATGTTATCTTTATCCTTATTATTTAATATAAAAAAATTTAATTTGTTGTTCGTATAGAACGCTGGCTGAATAGAATTAGGTATATTTTTCATAATTTATTCTTGTATTCTCTTGAAGAAGGGACCGTTAGTTCCCGAAACATGTCGAGTGTTTGTTAAAATAAAATCAGTGGTTAAAACAAAGTTATTTGTTTTTAATTTTAAAATTAATAAAGAAAGAAAGATATACATGGTATGCTACTAAAGATATACATGAACTCTTTAAGAAGCAAGGCTTTATGCCCATTAATGCTACCTTGTGGTACAAACTAATTACACGATATCATGAAGATGGGACATATAAGCATAGATTGATTCATAAACATAGTACCAGATTTACGGTTAAAGAAGGACTACGAATACCGAAAGTCATAAATAAGTATGGACAAAGAACACTGAAATTTTTCATACCAAAAATATTTAATAAAATCCCATGTCATGTTTAAAAGGACAGTAATAAAAAAGGTCAAAAGACAGAATTAATGAAAATTTTATTAAATATTTGTATTTGAGTTTTTAAGATTTACGTATTTAATTCATTTGTATGTATTCTGGTGTTTATAATTTACAATTTATATATTGATGCACCTATGTCCATGTGATGTTTTGTGGGTCTGATATGTAAAAATAAGAAAAATGATAAATAAATAAATAATAAAAAAAACTGTATATTTATGTGGGCTATAAAAGCAAAGGCAGCAATATCAAAAAAATATTAAACGCAGTCATCGATGATTATTAATTTAGAATTTACTTAATTCGAGATTTCATAGGAAATATAGCCCGTAAATTTAAAGGAAACATGATTGTGGAAGGAATAGATACCAGGGGTGTGCAGTGAGAACGAGAATCATGAAGTAAGAGATATGTCTCGTAATATTCCTATCACAATAATTAGCATAGTATCCAGATTTTAATATTTCGTTTCATTCTGCCAGACAAATATTTAATTTAGTTTTTTTTTCAAATATATGTTTAAATAAGTCACGCTTCTTGTTCTCACTGCACCCCTCTGATAGATACATCAAACCTATAAGTCAGTACATTCTACGTTAGTAACCCTCGGTGATGCATTCAAAACTTTTTTTTTATATTATCCATGCTGCCATTATCGATTTATTAATTATTTCTATAAATTCACAAAGTCACTGGAAACGAATTTTTCAAAAGTTTTTTAATTCGCACTTGTCAAAATCATCTACGAGTATCGAGAATTTCAAATTCAATGATATGTACCGCTCCGATTACTACGAAACACTTCTTACACGTCGGTAGGTACTATCTTGATTTACTGTCGATGGAACACATACGCGCTAGCAATACGCGACTCGCCGATGCAGACAACTTTTTTTCGTTTATTTTACTGTTATTAACGTAATTTATTTTCATGTTAGTACTTAATCATTTATGAATTTCCCTTTTATTATTTTTATATTTTTGTTGTCTTTAATTCGATTTTCGATTTTTAATTTGTAAGTATACATTGTATTCTGACGAAGGGACCATTGGCCCTGAAACACGTTGATATTTTCAATATATAAGCGATGAAAACAAAGTATATTTTTATTAATCACAATATACTAATAATGTCACTACAAAATCACCAAGAAAAAATTATATAATTTAAAAAATACGACGTATACTGCAAGGGTAGGTATGTACCTGATTCCAGTACAATGTTGGCAATGTTTAAAGAAAATTTATTTTTACAGATACGACCCATTTTATCTAACTTAAGTGGTTGTTGTTAGGCCGTGCCAAGAGAAACGCATTCTGGGTCAAGTACCAAAGTACTTTAACTGAAAGGCTGCTGTTAACGTGTTTAAGTATTACTTTACCTTTGGGAGAATGCTAAGGGATGGATCAAAGGACATTTCGGGGGAAGAGTACATTAATAAACATATTTATCAAAATATAACGCCGTTTTATGGGACGGCTAATCCATACATCAAAACGGCTGAATACACACGATAATAGGTTATTGCCTGAGGGGATGGGGCGGCCTCAGATATTATCAGCTTGTACATAAATTCAACAGACAAAAGAAGAAAGTTAATAAATGAGATAATAAACGTTATTTCGTTTTTGTGTGACAAAGTTCTCAAAGAGCTGTTGACAAAATTAGATGTCTTTAATAAATTAACTCCTGTGTGCCGGTGGTTTAACGTAGGTCTACATGTCATAGAAAATATCAAATATCTTCCTTATTTTCCAAAAGTAAAACGTCAATTTTTTGTAATCGTCGAATAGACATTTTCACATCAAAATGACTACATTAAATTGTTACCAATGTACGTATTTTTTAATTAAAAAATATTTATTCATTTCTCTCGTATTTTCTGCCAGTGTGTAAAGGAGATCAAAATATTGCACGTCGCAGTAAAATCGAGTAAGAAAGAGCACGACAACACAACACATTTCATGTAGGACAGAGACGCGGTTGTTTGGGTTTTAGCGAAAGAGAAAACAATATCGACGATACAATACAAGGCGATCTGCAGTCGTCCGCGTCGTTGAATTTAGTTGGTAAGGACACGTCGGCGTGAGCGCACGAAAATTCAATATGCCATGATTTTATGATAATTTACTAAAATAATACAAATATGTTTGTTTAACTTACAATTACATAATTATTTAAAAAGTCTTATCTGTAGTGAAAATATATTTTTGTACCACAAATTAAAAACTATATCAATTTTTAATCATGTAAAACTGTGTTACACCACCGTTCCCGAAGGTATTTTTTAGCACAGTGTTTTAAGATTTAAACACACTTAAATAGGTAAAGTATTGTCATATATTCGCTGCTTCTTCTTCTGTTTCTTATCCCTATCCGTTTAACGAACCTTTGCCATCATCCCTTTATTTAGAGGACTGCGGAAGGCTGGCCAAACAAGTGTCTCAGATTTTTTAGCCAAGATGTTCTCCTTCCGGGGTCTCGACTTCCGGCAATCTTTCCTTGCACTATGAGGTACGAGATCTCATACTTCTCTGAATATCTCATCACATGTCTCAGAAATTGAATATTTTAGATTTTCGTTGTTCTAATTACATCTTTTTCTTTTTTCATCTGAACCATAAAACTTTCATTTGTAAATCTGTCCATCCAGCTTATTTTATTGAGTATTAATCCATATCCTTTTTCCTTCCTTATTGTTTGCTAGTTGTTCAATAACAAGGAAGGATGGAAGGGTATGCAATAGTACTTTATCCAGTAGTGGAGAGATGAAAGCTGAAGAAGAAGAAGGAAAAGATCCAAAGATCCCTATCTCGCTTTTCAATTCTTTGGTAAGCGTCTATGCTTTTATTCTAATAGAAAAATATCAAGAACACATAGCATTTGACCATTGGCATTCGTAATCCAAGGCGTATATCCTGCTGCAGAACATATTTTTCATGCGGGTAAGGATTGCTTTCTCGCTCTATGCTCAATTGATTTCAATAGAAGGATCCCATCTTTCATTTACATTTACATACATCCCAAATATTGAATTGTACCTTAACAGAATATTAGTAAACTTAGTAAAAACCACTACCAGATTTACGGTCTACCGGTTTCGAGACGTACCCGTCTCTTCGTCAGGACCAACACTACTACATTCACAACACTATACACCCCAACCATAGTATTGTCAAACTATCACCACTATTGTTCACATGCGTGTTAATCTTGTCAGGGACAAGCATGCACTGATTATGAACCATCGAACTACTGAACAATTTAGGGATCTAACGAGAGAGAGTGAGAGGAGGATGGGTCCAAATGAGTGTTACCACATCTCTTGTGAACGCTACATTACATACATACATTATTGTACCTTCTCTAATTTCGTTCTTATATTCATATTCATATTCAAAATAAATACTTCGATCAAAAATCTTTGTTTTTTAACGATCTAACTCGACAATTTTATTTCAAAAACTTCATAGATTGTACAGACTGATGAAATATCGCTTAGTTTGCTTCGTCCACGTACAGTGAAACTTCACCGTCATCGTCCGGCAGCGTGATATTTAAAGCCACGCTGCCCGCCCACACCCGCCTCTAGCGCAGAAGTATTACGGTCCATTTCAACGGCCTTCCAGATTATTCTAAAACCATTTTTATATATAAAACTCCAGAAACCTCCATTCGATTCTCTCTCTATCATGGCAGTATTATAAATCCATAAAATATAGCAAAAACATATTTATTAAATAAAAATATTTTATTTTATGATGAAATGAGACTGGCCACGTGTAAGTTCGTATTTGTGCTCATTAGTTAATCTCAAACCCTGGAGAACTAGAGATGCCATCAAATGTTTGTATTAACCCCACGTACGTCTACGTATTAAGCTCGATTTAAATTTTACATTAAATCTCTTGATTCGTGCTAGTTTATCACAGAATTAAAACCTTAATATGTAATTTTTTATTTTATTTTAATTATGGTTGTTTTTTATTTAATTTTAATTTATTACGTATTTTACAATTAACAAAGATCCTGCTAACTACAAGTTAGTTATCCGCAGGTTTCTTCTATTAATAATGAATATATACCTTACCATTTAATAACAGCGCTGGCTTACATAAAAATTTATAAAATTATGTGAATATAGTTACCATGCAGACAGTTCACTATTGCTCATAATAAATTCCCTGCATGCCACTTTTACCTTAGCATATGAATCCAACCCAAACAAGTCAGAGGGCATACCATTGAACTTTGTTGTTATTTTGTTGTTATTTTAACTTTTTCAACATAATAATACGCTACAGAATGACCTTTTGCAATAGATCTATAGTATTTCTACAAAATACTATCATCTAACAGTTATTAAATTAATAATCGCAAAAATTTAACAAACCTTTATAAATTCATGTCGAAGTCCTGCACTGTGAAAAGAATTTATAAAAAAATATCACTCATATATTCATTCCAAAGGTAACCATTATCATTTGCTTTTTAAGGTGTTATCATTTACACATCTGACTACCCCTGAAACGGCCTTAGCACCCTTATAACGTTGCTTATCAATTCAGGTTTTGAAGGGATGTGAAATCGATGCAGCAATAATCACGCACCCTTATCTTTACCGGTTATCTGCAGACATTTGCAAGGGTGGATTCCTCGCTAAAGGTACAGGTTCCAGAGGGTTGACAATGTTAATTTATATAAATATAAATATTCACAATATTCATTTATTAATCGCACATCTCTCAAAACATCTTGAAAGTTGTATATTATATACTTTGAATAGTTTCCAGTTTTGATCTAGAGATGAAATTTAAACAAGGAATATTTAATAACCAAATTAATTAACCAATTAGAAAGACATGCAGAAAAATCTAATTCACGAAAAAATATTAGGTTACTACTGGGATTCGAACCCAGGTCACCTCCTTTCCGGGGCCGGTGCTCTGACCACTAAGCTATAGCAACCCTCTATGTTTCCGTGAATATATCGACCTTATATGTAGTTCTTATTTTTATTAGTTGATTAATTTTTATTTTTGTCAAAAAAGTGAATTGCTCTATGGACAAAAATAAAAATTAATCAATTAATAAAAATAAGAACTACATATAAGGTCGATATATTCACGGAAACATAGAGGGTTGCTATAGCTTAGTGGTCAGAGCACCGGCCCCGGAAAAGAGGTGACCTGGGTTCGAATCCCAATAGTAACCTAATATTTTTTCGTGAATTAGATTTTTCTGTATGTCTTTCTAATTGATTAATTAATTTGGTTATTAAATATTTCACAGAACTTTGTTCTTATATTATTATTATTTACAAATATGAATGTGTTCTTGAATATATACAAGGAATATGTTTAAGGGAAGATTAAAAATAATTATGAATTAAGATAAATTATAGAAGTCTCACAGATACAAAACTACTTTTATGAGAAACGTGTATGGAAGTCTTTATAGGATGGCCCAGAGCTTATGATCAATACGAGCTGGCTTAAGTGATCACTTTACACAATGCAAGTTCACTAATTCCATAGACTATTCTAGAGACATTTGTGGTCTTTACCATAATTAAGTATGCACAGATTTCACAGAAGGTAATAATATCTCTATATTTTTTAAGTGTTTACAATATTGTGTTCTAGGGATATACGTATAAAAATATTGTTAAAAATTATTGCTTGCCTGTATGGTTTGGCGACAATACTCTCATATAGTGACTATGTCGCGGTGGTAGGATGGAAAAGTATGGAAGAGGCCTGTATCCAATAGTGGAGAGATGAAGGCTATAGAAGAAGAAGAAGAATAAGAAGAAACTGATATCTATTTTTGACTAAAGTATGAAGCAATATTCTTTTTTATTTGTACATGACATTAATCCGAATTATTTATTAGAATACGCCTGAAAATTATTTCAATATTTAACTTTTCTTGACCAGTTTTTATTTTCACAATCGAGTCGAGTATATTGATTTTTTTTTTTAAAACACAATTACTGGAATTTTTGTCCCCAGAAGGATAGTCATTAATCAAGATTTGTTATAGATTTATTGTGTACCTCATACTTTGAACTGGTAATATAAATAAGTAAAATATTGTATAATGTATATTATTGTATAATGTATATTTTTGTAACGAAATTGTAAACAGAAATAATTGCGCACTGTCCAAATATGTGTTTGGAACAATACTAAAAAATGCTTTAGAACACCCTACAGAATTCTAAGAGTATCTACAACATTTGTGAGATGCCTGGAACTACCTAGAAGCGAAGGGAACCTTTCTCCAAAACACAAGAAAGGAAAATAATGTTCTCGAAAATTCGAAAAACCTGCGTATCGCGTATATAAGACAGCACCGCGCTGCGCAATCGAGTTTGTTTTGACATTTCTATCGGTTGGAAATAAGCCGCGGGATGACGGCCGGGGTGGCCAGTCATGGTATTCAAAGTGACATATATTAAGCAAAATAATCGAGATAAAATAACCTAACCTAACTGGCGTTGAAAATAAGCAAAACCTACTTAAGTACGAGAATTTGAATTGAATATTATAGAAAATGATAAATAAAATGTTACCCAGCGATAAAAAGATTGTAGTGTGAATTTGATATAAGTGTTAAATTAAATTTGCGTAAGTGATAATTAATCACTAAGTGCATGTTGGCCTTTAGTTTAAGTAACACGCACGTGAAGAGTATTTTGTGAATGTGTTGGTGTGTAAATAATACTACGATTGTGGTGTGTAGTGATATTTACATACTATTATAGCAGTTGTCCTGACGAAGAGACGGGTTGCGTCTCGAACCGGTAGACATAAAAGTGATATTTACCGTTACTTGATTTCCGGTTTTTTCATTTTTTTTCATTCCCAAAGCCGCCCGAAAGCATTGCGAATTCCGTTACAAAATTGATGATTTTTTTAACTGTAATCGATCGGTAAATTGCGTCCGATCTCGCCATTTTCGCGACGTAATCAACTGTAATGCCGTAAGACGTAACTGAATTATCCATTAATTTCTTTAGCTCGCAAAGGGGTTTTAAGGGGGGGGTAAGGTTAATTCGTACAAAAAAGGCATGTTTTTGTAAATTTTTTGTGACGACACAGTTAAAATCTCTTTATTAAAACCAATAGTACATATAAGTATAACATTTGAGGAATATTGTGTAAAATTTTCAAGACGAAATATTAAGAAATACGGCAATGGCAGCAATTATTCGGACGTGTCTCGGAAAAAAGTAGAATTCGGTGTCCATCATAACTTGGTGCTAAATCATCTGAAATCAAAAAATCAAATTTCATACGTTAGATAATAGATTTTCCCAGGTAACGCTGGGAGGGTTTTTTTGAAATTCCAATTTTTTAATTTTTTGGAACACTTTGAAGGGAAAAACGCGATTTTTTGCGAAAAATATCGACTAATTTGTTATTAAAAAATAAAAATTAATAACAAATTTGAAAAAAACTCGACAGCGTTACCTTGTAAATTATGTACAGAAATAATATTCAAAATTTCAAAAGGATCGGTGCAGTAGTTTTGAAATTATGATGGACACCGACTTTGAAAACGTGAGATGTGGGGAAGACGATTTAAAGTTTTGCACACTGTAAAATTCAAAAGAAAACTCAACACTTATTTTATACTTACACATAATCGTCGATGCCATGTTCACACGGCAAAGAGCTTTCATAATCAGCATCTGTTTGTCCTTGTCTACGCAAAACTCTTCCAATGCAAATAGCACGTCCGGTAGTCCTCAGGTGAGCGCGTTTCTTAGCTGCCCAAGCAGGTATAGAAAATCAGTCTGAGTATCGCTCAAATGTTCATAATTTCGTCAATTTTGCTCCGATTGACTTGAAATTTTGACACAATATTCTTACGATGTTATACATTCATTTAAAAAATTAAAAATAAAATGCAAAAAAATAAAGTTAAAAACCTTACCCCCCTTAATCCACCCCTATCAAGTTAACCGCGCCCTTAAATTGCCACAACTTCGTTAGAGTCGTAACGATTTGGGGGCTGCTGGGCCGGGGGTGATCCACGGCCGGGGCTTCCGGGCGCTTTCAGTCATGAACTTTGAGGCCGACTTCCGCTTCCGTTTTCGCTGCAGTTTTCAATTGCGCCAAACTTCATGCCGGTCCGCGTCACGGCCTTTGAAGACTAAACAATTTACCGCCGTGAAAAGGTTGTATTGCCATCGAGTTGAAATTAACGGGCGAAAATCGGGAGCAATTCGCACAAAGAGAATCTTTCAAATGCAAAATTTTGTCGAAAATCCGTGTGTTTTTGGTGTGCTTGCTGCATTGAGGTAAAAAAATAAGTGTCCAAATTCGTTAAATAATTATTTTAAATACTTATGAATATCTTAAGACCAACTTTGCTCGAAGCTTCGTGTAGTTCGTAAGTTGGTCTTAAGATGAATATAAAGAAAACAAAAATGTTGAGTCCAGAGAACAAAGTCATCACTGTCAATGATAATAATATTGAAATAGTAGATGAATATATATACCTAGGACACAAGATAAAAATGAACAAAGATAATCAAACAGCAGAATTGCTAAGACGAATAGGAATGAGCTGGGCTGCTTTTGGCACACTCAAACATATCTTCGAGAATAAAGAGATCCTAATCCTAAAAAGAAAAGCCTTTGAATCATGTATACTGCCAGTGATGACGTATGGATTGGAGATTATGGCCCTTACAAAGAAAAGTGTAGAAAAGCTCAAATGACGCAACGATCCATGGAGAGATCCATGCTTGGAGTAAGCCTAAAAGATAGAATTAGAAACGATGAAATTAGGCGCAGAACTAGAGTAGCGAAGCTAAAATGGCAATGGGCAGGACACGTTGCAAGACAGGATACTACAAGATGGCCTCCCAGAGTTCTGAAATGGAGACCTTGGGAAAATAAAAGAGGCATCGGAAGACCTCAAATGAGATGGGCCGATGATATTGTCGCTGTGGGGGGAAAGAAATGGCTACAATTAGCCAACACCAGGGAAAAGTGGAAAAATAAGGAAGAGGCCTATATCCAGCAGTGGAAAGACGAAGATGTTGAAGAAGAAGAAGAAGATGAATATTAATATTTACAATCACAGAAACAGAATAATCACAAATATAATAAAAAATGTAAATAAAATGATGAAAACTTTATTTTAACCACAGTTCAATATTGATTTAAAAATTTCAACATATTTCGGGAGCGATGCTCCCTTCTTCAGGACAATGAATGTACTGAAATTAATGATCAAATATATACAGATTTGGTGATATTGGGAGTAGGTTGGTGGTACGTGGTTACAATTACGCAGGAACAAAATATTTATAATGGAAAAGATTTAAAAGATAGCTGTTTACAGAGTCTATTTGATTATTTATAATATTTTAGTTTATATTAATACTTTTCGTAATTTTAATATTTCTTGATTATTCGAATGAAAACATTGAAACATTAAACATGTTTAAATAAAGATAAAACCGTAGCGCGAGCGATATAGCCAGCGCGTGAAAGATATCGGTGGAAGTATTAACATGCAAAAATTGAACAGAATACTCCCGAAAGGGATCTAAGCGATAAAAACAGTGTTTTTTAGCGCGAGTTAATGTGTGAAATATTCTGTAAACATTTTCTGACTGTAAATTTAAAAAGGATACTCCGATTTAACTAGTTTCCAGTGAGTTTTTGCGTAATAAATAAAAGTCTATTTGAGTTATATTTATTAATATATATAGTACTTCTTTGCCTCCCACAGCCACGTTCCGTGACAATATTATTTTTACTTTGTTCTTCTTTATATAAAATACACTACAATTACAGATATATTCGCATAATTAGAGGCAAAGTTTACATTAAACTCATTTTACATTACCGAAGAAGAAAGGTTAAAAAATAAACAATAGAACCGATATATTTTACATGTCGACGAAATTATATTTTTTTAATGGCAAAGTAGGAATGGAATCTTTGGGTGTTCATAGGGCTTACGACCTATCATACGGCTGGCTTAAGTGCTCACTTTACACAATGTAACGTTCACCACTTCCACCCGTGTTAGAATACCACATCTATCAAATTTTTGGAATTCGTATATATATTTAAGTTTTACAACCCGCTTCATATGTATGGTGTAATTATCATTAGCACGACCGGCATCCAAAGTTTTTTCATTCCCCTTAATTAACCATAGATGTCATTAATGAGATATATATTTTTGATTGGAATTTTCAAAGCAATATCCTTCTTTAAAAAAATATACCTATAGATATAATTTTGTCTCTATGAGACATCTATAATATAATATCTACTAGTAGGCAATGAATGCTTGGAACAAGTAGAGGAGTTTGTGTACTAAGGAAGTATGTTCGATAGAAGAGGGAATGTTGAGAAAGATATAGAGAGGAAAGTGACTGCCGGGAATAGGGTGAACGGCGCTGTGAATGCAATAATTTCTAATAGAAATATGTCTACCGAGGCAAAACTAGGGGTACATAATGGAGTTCTGGTACCGATACTAATGTATGGAAGTGAAGCCTGGAGCTGGCAGAAGAGGGACGAAAGTAGATTGAATGCAGTGGAGATGAGGTCCCTTAGACGTATGTGTGGTAAATCCATGTATGATAGAATAAAGAATGAAGATATTAGGAATGAATGTATAGCTGATCGTAGCATAATACATAGAATAAAAATAGGGTCGCTCGGGTGGTTTGGGCATGTTGAGCGAATGAATGAGGAAAGAATGTTAAGAAAGATATATAATGCAAGTGTTGATGGCGCCAGAAAGAGAGGGCGACCGCGGAAGACGTGGCATAACCAGATCAACCAGATACTGGAAGATAGTCCTGTTAGAAGCCTGAACAACCGTCGAGCTTGCATGCGAAGATGTACGAATGTAGACAAAGCGAAAGTTGTATGTCAGGACAGAATAGTATGGCGCTCTATCCTCTCTGCCTACCGCCACGGGGAAACGGCGTGATGGTAAGTTAGTTAGTTAGTTAGTAGTTGATTAATGATGTCCTGGGATAAAATTTAGTACTGTGTTCAGAAAAATTTGGACAAACTCAAAATATTCCGAATATATAACCGTTTCGTTTTGCTGGCGCACGGCTCAATCATGTCTCGCATGCGCACGCGATACGGTGAGCCGTGCAGTTCCCCACGCAATGGTGCAAGAACACCCGGATTTCCATCACCAGCGACCTTCTGCGTTCCGCGGAGCTGAGCTTCGCGCGGCCTCGCTGTAAATCACTTTTATTGCAGTGCATTATTCTATGCGCTTTACACACGCTTGTAAAACAAATGTCTGCCTTCGAGTCATCATTTCTGTTAGTTTATTTTATACGACGACAATTCCAGCTAAATGTTTAAAGTCAATTTATTAAAATTCTCTTGTGACAAGGTGGGACTTACGAACGAGGGAAGCATTTGCTTGGTGTTTGACAATATGGTCGTAGTGACCGCTGCGTGGCCATTGGTGTCTATAATCAGCTGTTGCGGACGGTAGATGCCAATGGGCGGCTATGGTGGGCGATTCGCAGACAATGGCGAATAAATTCCTGACTATGTTATGAGTCTAAAATGTTCAAGCAACCATGACCATAGTCAGGAATTTACCGCCCAAGTTTCTGCTGCTAGCTCTGGTACACCCTGTATAAAACTAAATGTATTGAAAATATGTACTCTATATTTTCGGATAATGTTAACAAATGTTTAATTTTTCTTCAACATATGATATGTTAGAAACAAAAATTCTTTTTTTAAACATAAGATGAAAATATGGGATAAATTGAATGATTTAAGGTATTAAAATGAAAAAATATTTTTAACAGATTTGACCGTATACTAACTTAGGGATCGTTGATATACCAAATTTCCCATTTAAATAGCTTCGTATCGATGAGACATTTATAATAAAATATCTTGATTACTTCTGAAAAAATTGAAAATTACATTATTTGATAATTTCAGATTGCACATTATTTAAAATAAGAGACTGATCTAAAATCCTCAACAGCTGACGAATTTTCCTGAGAAGGTGTTCAAATATGGTTGCATTTCTCATACTGGAAAATAAAATCGATACGTTTTGCGCGTGCAAAGTAACGGCGGTTTATACTTGATTACAAAATATTAAACAAACACATTTCCATGATACAAGCTTAATTTAATTTTCATTGTAAAATTTTCAGATTAATTTCACAAGCCGAACCATTTTGTTATGCGAACCATTTCAATTCCCGGACACAAAACGGAACACCCCCCTCCCCGCGGCTGTAATTAAAAGTGTTACTCTATTCCATTTTCATTCCCCCACACTATTATATTATAATTAATTATTTGGGGTTTATAAATTAATTGAAATGAGTGCATCGATAGGATCCATTATGTGTGTTAAATATTCATCAATCCGTTGCGTGGACGCATGTTTCGTAAAACTGAATAGATATACAGGGTGTACCAGAGCTAGCAGCAGAAACTTGGCTGGTAGATTTCTGACTATGTTATGAGTCTAAAATGTTCAAGAAACCATGACCTAATAATATCAATACTTATGCAGATATGCAATATCAAAATATGCATTTTTTTTTTCAATATTTCTGACTTATTTTTTGTAAAAAGTTGAACTATCATTAGAGTAACTTATATCGTTTATGAAAAATTCATTTTCTTTAACACAACTTAAATAAAATTATGAAAACCAATTTTTGCAAGGTTTTAATCATTTTATACGACTTGTATTAAAGCGAATGAATTTTTCATCGACATAAGATACTGTAATGATAGTTCAAGTTTTTGCAAAAAATAAGTAAGAAATATTGAAAAAAAATGCAAACTTTGATATTGCATATCTCCATAACTATTGATATTAGGCCGTTGTTGCTCGAACATTTTAGACTCATAATGTAGTCAGGAATGTACCTGCCAAGTTTCTTCTGCTAGCTCTGCTACACCCTGTATAGTTGGTTGACTGATTTACATCTTTCCCTTCTTGTTCTACATACTTTTTTGATGTATAACATCTTTCCTCTCGCTTTCCTGCACTTGTGGGAGTGATTTCGTGAAAAGGGACGAAAATGCGTAACAGGAAACTAGACGCCGGGGAAGCGCGCGCTATTTCATTTGACCAATGAGCGCGCGCGATGATAGAGTTGGCCGTCAGATGGTACCAACCCATTTTCCGAGAGGTCGGTACTGTATTAATAAATGTATATGAGTTTGTTTTTTTCAAACACTATAGGGATTGACAAACTATAGAAACTAAACCTTTTTGTGTTGCTCTGTTAAGGGGGGGTAAGGTTAATTCGTACAAAAAAAGGCATGTTTTTGTGAATTTTTTGTGACGACACAGTTAAAATCTCTTTATTAAAACCAATAATACATTAAAGTATGATATTTGAAGAATATTGTGTAAAATTTTCAAGACGAAATATTAAGAAATACGGCAATGGCAGCAATTATTCGGACGTGTCTCGGAAAAAAGTAGAATTGCGGTGTCCATCATAACTTGGTGCTAGATCATCTGAAATCAAAAAATCAAAGTTCATTCGTTAGATAATAGATTTTCCCAGGTAACGCTGGGAGGGTTTTTTGAAATTTCAATTTTTCAATTTTTTGGAACACTTTGAAGGGAAAAACGCGATTTTTTGCGAAAAATATCGACTAATTTGTTATTAAAAAATAAAAATTAATAACAAATTTGAAAAAAATCGACAGCGTTTACC
>JADDOH010009330.1:0-56232 GCA_016648135.1 Agrypnia vestita
GACTCGCCTTTCGGCTCCCTCTCAACTCGTCCACGCAGCTTACTAAGTCTCTTTGAATTTGGTCCTACAATGACGTATTCATTGCACGGAAAATCCCACTACAGTTCTTCTTGAGCATGTTCTGCGGGTCACCTTTAATGGCCTGCTTTGAGTGTCAATGATTTGATGCTGAAGGTTGGAACTGGAATTGCAGACTTTTGTTTTGAAGATTTGAAAAGGTATTTTTTGCAATTCATTTTTGTAAATTTACATGTATTACAGTTAATTTTAATAATTTTGATGCATCTGCCGTTTATTGTAAATATATTGTGACATAACCAAAATCGAAAACAACCTCAATACATATTATATAAAATTAAGGTATATTATAGATGTCTCACAGACACAAAACTATTTTTTAGGGAAAATAGGTATGGAAGTCTTTGGATATTTATAAAGCTTACTCTTACAAAATCTTTTTGACGTACGATAGGCAAGCTTTATGAACACCCATAAGACTTCCGTCCACCTACTTTCCATTTACCTAATACCTTCGTCTCTAAGAGACTTTTAATAATACGTCTTAATTATTGATGTCCCTTTGGGGATAAAATCCAGTATTGTGTTCTTGAAAAATTTGAACAAACTCAAAATATTCTGAATAATGTACAATTATCATTCGAGGGCGTAGTCACCATCAAAGTCTATTATTGCTTCCCACTCGCTTGGAAGTCGGTTGATTCCACAGACGAAGCGGGTCCTATGACCGGTGCAAGCTACGTCTTCTTTCACAGCTGCCAGAAGAGCCTGTTCGTCTAAATCCAAAGACAACCCTCTCCTGACTTGTCGTCTTCACTAGAGTCACCAGCCTCGAAGCAAACAGACCACTCTGGGTATGCCATTTTCATAATCGTTCCTTCGTCGAAGAGATCGTTGAGATCGCAAAACGGCTCAGCAACTTTCCACCCATTCTCCAAGTGCAGTATAGGTAATATGGCGTACATGTGTACGGTTTTCGATGCGCATTTTAATTTCCCTGATAAAAATCTGGGAATAATTATGCATCAACCTAGTATTTTGCATAATTTATTGTGCGTATCCAATGAATGATTTTTAGGTGAGATAAATCTCACTATCATATTGTGTTGAAATTTAGGTGAGATAAATCTCACTATCATATACCTACTTGTGTTGAGATCTATCTTGAGATAGATCAGTATGAGATTGATAAAAAGAGACAAAAACCCGTGCACACGCCGTAAACTAATATAGCTTCGAGCATCTCATGAATGAGTATGCCTCAAGTTAATCAAACACATTACCTATTACTGGCTTATTACTCGCATGCTCCTGTCATAGAGACGCCCTTGTTCAAAATGGAAGCTTTGGGAACTGAAACAGGAAATTCAAGTGAAGCAACAAATCAAAACAGTTCCCAAGATTCCATCTGCGCATTTTTATAATTTTTAATTTTTTGTTGATAAGATTTGAAACATTCATGTCTGTTAATAAAGTTTCATAAAGATTATTTCTTGCTATATTATTTTTATATAGCGGTGACCGAGTTATTCCACAGACATTCGCGCTTCCTATAATAAGTCACGAAAAGTAATGTTTTCTCATCTCGCCAACGCGCCATATTTGTTCCATCTGTCGTGGACTAAGAAGATCGCATTGATAATCGATACCTGCAAGCCGCGAATGACATTAGCATATCATAAGCAAGGCTGTTCACACATGCTCAAATTTTCCTCAAACCTCAAACCCCTTCCACCCGCAAATCAAATGAGCATGCTCATAAATCAACCAACGGTTGCAATGTGCGTATACACTTGCTACTAAGCAGCAATACCTCAAGAAGCTCAATATTGCGCATGCTCACATGCCACTAATGAGCATGTGTATCAGTACCTTATAAAATAATACATATTACTGGTAATTGTTTAATACGGAAGCAACACCTTTTCGTATTTTCATGACTTCGACATCACTAGTACAAGAGGATGAAGATAATGATTATGATTAAAAATTATACAACTGTTATTTACGATTCTGTACGTCGGTAGGGTCGATAATGACTCATTTATCTTCCATTATTACCCACTAGCTTATCCGCGTGGCTTCGCACGCGTAGATTTTTAGTAACTTTTAGTCATATTTTATCAATTTGTGTATCAACCTGCACATATAGATATGTGTCGTCACGGACTTTTTTATAAATCATCTTAAGATCTACAACTTATCTTAAGAAAATATTTAAATATCTCTTAGGTGCCATCCATAAAGTACGTCACACGTTAAGGGGGGGGAGGGGGTCGACGAATTCTGACATTGTGTGACAAGGGGTGGGAGGGGTCCTAAGTTTCGTGACGTCACTTTTCAAAATCTAATGCAATTGTATAAAAACGGTCATATAGATCAATTGTACGCGATAGAGATAGGCGCGAGAGGTTTATCGGCAAAAGCCTTATCCGTATTTGAGTAGCTTTTTGGTCTTGTAATTAGGACACTCGCCTCGTGATGCAAAGGTCGCGGGTTCAGTCCAGACTAGCAAGGTGGTCCTATTTTCATAGCACAAGCGTATAGCTTACTTTGAAAATAGTAAGAATATTGATGTGACACGTATTCTGTGTTCACATCTCTATTTTTTTTTAAATAAAAAAAAATAAAAAAACGTCTTACTGAAAGATCTTGGCTCATCCAGATCTTCCGTTAGTTCCATATTAGAATGCGTATCGAAAACGGCACTAACGGAGTCTTATCGGATTTGCTTAGGCAGGGAGAGAGACCGGAATAGTGGAGGTGAGTGCTGATGCATCATAAGGGGGCTCCTTAAACCTACACCTGGGTCACAAGTCCCAGGCACTGCTCTCGGCTCCCTCTCCGCAATGCGATGGACCCGGCACCCGCGCGGTGAATCCATCGAATGCTAAGTGTTTCGTCTATTCGTCAATTTCTAAATGTAAAATTGCTAAATATGTGTCGTCACACTAGGGAGGAGGGGTCTCACAAATGTGACCAACTGTGACAAGGACGGGGGAGGGGTCAAAAAATCACGAAATTAGTGTGACGTACTTTATAGATGACCCCTTACCGTTAAGGCAGCTTTCGTAAAAACGCATCGCTCAACCATTTTTCCGTCGACTTTAGTTGTAAAATAGGTCACCACAAAAAGCCCTTTTATTTTAACGGGATAATATATAACATAGCCTATATATTATTCTCTTAAAATAAAAACTGTCAAGGTGGATACAAGTCCACCCTAATAGTTCTAAACATTGGTGAAAGAATTTTCGATATCGGATGAGTAGTTTCGCAGATTACCTCCTACATCCAAACTTACAAACTTTACCTCTTTATATATAATAGTATAGATTAAACTTGGTCTAAGAGATTAATAAATCTAGAATAGGCTTCATGATCATTGATCTCAAAAACCAATAAAACAGGACAAAAATGTACTCCCTGAATTAGAAACGGTAGAAGAATGTAATTAGTTTCGATCAGTAATTGCTTCCAACGGAAAATGCGGTTCAAAAAACAAAAGAATTGGAATCGAGAAAAGCTCGATATACAAATAAGCTTAACAAGATTTAGAATAATAAGATTATACCAAAGTAATGAAAATAAGGCTGCTAAAGACCTCGAGGCATTATTGTCGTATCGAATTTGGTCGCCCAAATAAAATGGCCATTTCTTTTGTGGCACCATTAATAAATGAAATTATCGACACTTTGTTTTACACGTAATTCAAATGATTTTATTTCGAATTCACGTCAATTCGCAGGTAAGTGGTCGCACTTATTTCCAAACGTCTGTTAAATACTCCACTTAATTCTCATTGGTCGAACTCGTTGTATATATCGCCGCTAGTTTCTTTGGGATCACTGAAATGTCGCAACAAAAAACTCTCGCGATGCCTCGGGAACGTTCTACTAGTTTATCCATATTTCTAGTGATTATGAGAGTAGCCCAGTTGATTCTAGATTCGTGTGGACCGTTCGAGAGACTTCGACATCGCGCAGTTAACGATTACGGCACAATTAAAGATAAAATTGTATTTGAAATGTAGTGCTGGTTAAACATCCATATTAAGGCGCCATAGTACATGATTTATGTTTTTGCAGTCTGGTGAGTCGGTTTAGTGTTAAGTTTTCTAATCTTATTGCCAAAATTGTAGCTAACCATGCATTCAATCAATTTTATTATGAAAGGTCCATTTACTCTTAAAACATTTGTTTAAAAAAAGTTTAAAAAAAATACTTTGTTATTATCACAAAAAAAATATAATCCGAAGCCCTATTTAATCTTTCTAGCAATAGAGTTACCTTTGGTACACTTTTTCTCGAAATATTTCTACGTAAAGACCATATATTTTTTTTATAAATTTAATAAAAGAAGTTCAATAAGAATGTTTGAGAGAAAATATATAATTATTTTTGGGTAGGTTGTTAAATACAATGTTTACAAAAAGATAAAAATTCAAGTTCCGTCTCCTATATTGCAGCATCCAAAAAACCATTAAAACATGGATTATTTTAATTAAATTTTACATGCGTACTAAAAAACTTTTACTGTCATTAATATAAAAATATTCAAAATATTATACCTCATACACAAAAATTTGAATTAATTAAATCGTACAGTCTGTTAAAAGATCATTTTTCTTTAAAATCAGTCTTTGGTTGGACACCAACTACGCCAGTCGTCAGGTTACGCTCCCGCTAGTTTATACGAATATATCTTAAAATGCTGTGTAAACTTTGCCTAAGTGTTGTTGCTTATGAAGATATCCGTATAAAGAATGCATTTTAGAAATCCCATATCGAGCGAACAACGGTAAATGCAGAAAATAACTTTTAAAAGAATTAAAAATACTTGATTTTGAATGTCGCCATTTGTATTTTTTACAACACGCTTACAACTATCAAATTTTGTTCGTTTTTGCGGGCTGATTCTAATGTTTTTTTTTCTATTATTCTTATCTGTTTTCTTGAAACAATATGATATATAGACTTTGTTCTGTATACACACTGAATTTTTGTCCTTTCTATTACCTGCGAAAAATATTTTTAATGAAATGAGATACTCTGTCTATTTCTTTACTCAACGGTAATGGTCATTTTTTCATGGAATAGTGATGTGAAATTTTTTGAATCGCCATTTTTTTGTGTTTTTATTTTAACTGAAAAATTTTCAGTAAAACGATATAATATTGTTTTGAGTTTGTTTGTTTTGAAAAATATTTTCAATTAAGAGGTCCTAGTACACGATTTTCGTATTTGCTGTCGGGCGACTAAATTTAAAGTATAAACTTATTAAATCATTTTGCAAAGCCCGATTATTAATTTATCCTCCGGCTGTTAAGGAACCGTTAATATGCTCCATTTTTGTCATTATATATTATGGTCATTTTTTGTGTTTATTTTTTGTGGTCAATACTCCGATACTACTATACCCAGTAACTCACGAAGTCACCGACGAACGTCTCGCTGCCGGTGGAGGTCAGTATCTACGTTGAGAACTGACCGCCCCCAACATTACAACAACGTCCCGCTGCACATGAGAATCTACGCCGTGACGTCATCCCTACTCGAGTAACTGACTACAGACTACGGACTAACCGACTACGGACAACAGAACGATAAAGCGGAGCTACGCAGCCACCACGTTCGGATCTACGCTACTCCGCCGCCGCAGGACGATGTACACACGCAGGACTACACAACCCTAACCTCTGGATCTCCAAGGAAGCTTCTATCAATGATACCATTATCAGTATCAACATGGAGTCTACACGTTATAATTCACCCTGTATATTAGAGGCAGGGTAAATAACCAATTCAATAGTAAATAAATGTGTGGGACATGAAGAATAAATAATTCAATCAACATGGAGACCACTATCATCCACCGAACACACCACCATGCACCTTAAACATTTAATCGAAAACAAAATACTTCTTTAAATGGCGGTAATGTAGTTAATGTGCATAGTTTAATAATGCCCCTGGAGTTGAGTTAAAATTAAATTAAGATTAAAACAAATTAGACATGCAAATGCAAAAAGGTTTCTCTCACAGGGCGCGCGCTCTCGGCACATCCTGTATTTTATGATGTGTTTTACAACAAGAATTATGGAGCAACATGTTTATTTATGAAAATAATAAAATTTCACGTATATTCCTTCAGGATTAGGAACCGGAATTCGTATTTCGTGCTTGAAAACAGGTGGGTATAACCCTGCCATAAAATCTTCAATCGAGCGAGAATTTGGGTATCAGCTCCCGAGAAAAATATGAAATATTGGTAGTACCCATAAATAAGTTGGGTTTTTAATTCTTTTTTTTATTTTGAAAATTCTATTTTGACAATTTATTCAGCTTTCCGATTAATTTAAAATGTCTATTAACGCTGATCCATGATGCACCCATTTCATTTGAAATTTCCTCAATGAGATGCATTTGCTTCTACTACTGTTCATAACGTCATTATAAAACTCTTGTTTTAAAATTAAAGTAATTTTAAAATGTAATTAATTTTATCTTGCGTGCAGTTAACTTGTGCGCAATTGGAGTAGCTTGTTGGTCTTGTAGTTAAGACTCTCGCCAGACCAGCAAGTTAGTCCTATTTTTATAGCACAAGCGTTTAGCTTAGTTTTAAAATAGTAAGAATATTGATATGACACGTATTCCGTGTTCGCATCTCTATTAAAAAAAAAAAGTTATCGTGATGCCCATTTTAAAATTTGAGTTATTTTAATATTCCCTTATCTATCTCCCCCATATGGGTACTTCACAACTTTAAACAGATCATATTTGATCTGTTTACTATTATTTAACTTTATTTTGTTATTTTTATTGCTTCTTGAGTTTCAGATTTGATTTGTACACCATTTTTTCGTTTTGTCGTAATTTTGTTGCTTCTTGAAATTCAGACTTGATTTGTTGAGTATTATTTTATTTTGTTGTTATTTTATTGCTTTTTGAGTTTCATATTTGATTTGATTACTTTTATTTAATTTTGTTGTAATTTTGTTATACTTTATATCATTCGCTTAATGTTTTGTTTTTCTTTATATATATATATATATATATATATATATATATAGATATATATATATATATATATATATATTATATATATATATTTATTATTAGTTGTTTTTTGATAGAATTATAGTTTTCTCCATTTTTATATTATTAATACCTATCAATCTATACATTTTTATATTGTTTTTTAATGGTACATTGTACCGAGTATTAAATAAAAAAAAAATTAAAAATTTCATACATAAAACATATTTACATTATACAAGATTTGCGTGGCCACAAAATTTCCATTATGAAACCGTCATTATTTAAGAGTACCCCTGATATTTTTCATTTTCAGGCATTGTACGTCTAAGCTGTAATACGGGCAAATATTTTGAAAAGGGATAAAGCCAAACATGAGCCCTTTTTTCTAAAATAAGAACATAACTCATCCTAACCGATCTTCTGACAAATGCTTTACAAGATAGATTTGATGCTTGGTTGGTTTCTTATCCATAAATATAAATAGTCATTAGCCTTGGACACTTTTTAGAATTTTTTAGGCATCCACATGTGTTGGATGTGTGAAATGCGATGTAATTCTTAAGGCTGGACATTCACTGCAAATGCGTATTTGGGCATTTTTTACGAAAGTGTGGATTTTAATTATTCATTTATATCAGAATGTATATTCTAGACTGCATTTTTTAAGACAAAGATAGAACCTTTGTTCTGATATAAAAGTAGTAAACTGAGCATTGTTTACAATAATTAAGAAAATTTAAGCGTTAATCGACAGGCCGCGGCCAAAAAAATCGTTTTTAGTATCTTAGGCGGCGCAAAGTTTTAATAAATATTTATATGTACGCATAATATGTTTTTTATACGTAAAAAGTATACTTCATTATCTAGAATCCGTACTAAGGAAACAAAGAAATATTCAATATTTATAAAGTTATTATGTTTTAAATTTGCAAGAAAGTTTAACATTTTTTCTTGATTTTAAAACGCTTTTTACTCCCTTTATATTAACTCGTGGCGTCTGCTTGCTTGCTTGCCGGCTTGCCGTCGAAAAAACTTTGGATCGATTTTTAACCCTTTTACCGTGATCTAATTGAGCTGAAACTTTGCAAGCAGACTCGTGGCGACGATCAAGAAGATATATCAAATTTTCGTTAAAAAAATTAAGAATTATAGTATAATATGGATTTTTCAAATTTTTAATGTTTTTTTCACACAAGTTGTATGGATATTTCAACGCAAATGATAAACGCGAAACCCGAAAATGAGAAAGGGAGTATTGTAAAAACTTGGTTTTTATGGGTTACTTTTTTATTTATATAAAGAGTTCATTTTTAACAGTATATTCTATTTATTCCAATATTTTGAAGCTTCACTCACTAAATAAAGTTAGTTTTTTTAATAAAAACGCCTTGATTATTATTTAAAAATAAAAATTCCAATGTTTGAAATGTGCCAATAAATGACGTAATTATAAAACAGAATGCCGTCGGCAGTGGCGTTAATAGCGGCGTTAGGAACCAAATCTACTTAATGAGAATTACAAATGTTCAACCAAAGATGGCGACAGCGCAATGTAAAATAAGTGACATAAATAACACATATATATAACTTTAAAAAATTTGATAGGTGTGTGGTTGTTCTTGGGGTGGAATCGATGAACGCTGCATTGTATAAAGTGATCCCTTAAGCCAGCCAAGACAAGTCGTAAGGCCCAATAAAGACTTCCATACATGATTTCCCATTTTAATAGATTTGTTTCTGTAAGACATCTATAATTTATCTTAATTAGAGTATCGTAAGTGAGTGAAGTGATAGATAGTGATGTTGCACCACAAATACAATGCCATAACATATAATGATAAAAAACATGTAATCTATAATCTCATAACATAACCTAAAGTATATAAATAACCAAACATTTCTTCTCGAGATGTAAAATTTAAATTCAGCACGACTTAAATATATATCTTCACAGTTTTCTTTGATCCTACCTGCACATTTCAAGTTCCGATCCAAACAATTTACACAAATGTAGTAAAAAGAATGTAATTATTTTCTCTAACGTATTTTGGGAAATACGTACTGGTGAAGCTTTTTTATAGATTCACAAGGAAAGGGTTCAGCATAGGGTTCACTGACGTGTTGCAATATTTTGCCTGAAAATAATTGTATCGACCGAGCTGATCTGGAAACCATTTTTTAAATATTATTAATATTTTTTGTATTTTCTCATAGAAAATAATCATAAATTTGACTCAAAAACAGGGGTGAAAATAGTAAATACCAATAATGAAAGTTTAAAATTAAATAATGTAGAAATTTTTTACATTAAGGAAGCGGCGAATAATAAAGCACCTCTAATAAATAACCAAAACATTTTTCCATACAGCCCTTTGTTCAATTTAACTTTCACAAAAGATTTGGTAACACCCATTTTATACCCCGTCCCTTCTCACTCCCTCTCCCTCGTAGATTCCTGATCGTTCTGTAGGCAAGTTAGTGCATGCTGGTCCTTGACAAGATTAACATGCATTTGATAAATATTGGTGAAAAGTAAACAATACTATGGTTGTGGTGTAGGTATAGTGTTGTGAACATAGTATAGTGTTTGTCCTGAAGAAGAGACGGGTACATCTCGAAACCGCTAGACATAAAATTTGGTAGTGGTTTATACTAATTTAACTAACACTCTGTCATTTTTTAAATTTTTTCACACCCTCTTATTTTCATAAGAATGGTCGGTTAGAATAAAATGCTACAATTTATGCTCGTGCACATCTTACAATTTGTGTATATTCTAGCATTTACTGTTTGGTGTTTAATTCATCTATAATCGAATAATTTTTATATTATTCTATTTCAGATTAATACTTATTTATTTATACTTATTATTTATATTTATACTTTTTATTTTGTTCTGGAATAAAGTTTTATTTTTTTATTTATATGGACTATACAGGGTATGCAGAGACTGAATCATATTCCATAATGTATATCCACTTTCTCTGAAATGTGAACACCAAAAAGGTATGTGACCAGTCATATATTTATATTTCTCCCTGCATGTTCTTTTTAAGCTGGTCCATTTCTTCTCTCACTTTCTAACCCCAAACTTATCTGTATTTAATATTTTTGGATACGTCCACATTAATAACTTTTATTTGTTGTTGTTCTTCCGCATTTATGATAAACTTGTTATATGTTTCCAGTGGAAACACATTGACATCTAGTGACGAGCGATCCAAGCAGAGCACGTCTAGCTTAGCCGCACACCCTACTAATGTATGTACAGACCCACGCGCACAACAGGGGTTCCATCGTCGGCTGCAGATTCCTACCAGCCACTCTTGGGCACCAGTTGTCAGCCATACAATTCATTTTCAATGTTTTATACACACTACCAAACCATCTTAACTTTAAACTAAATTTAATGGAAATAAACGAATTGCTATGAGTAAATCAACTTTTAATTTCTGGTTTAACCTGATTTCTGTTGAATACGATATAAACTGGGGCGTGCAGTGAGAACAAAAAGCATGACTTATATTTAAACATATATTTAGAAAAAATATCGAAAATAAATATTTGTCTTGCAAAATAGAATGAAATATCGAAATCTAAATAATATGTTAATTATTGCGATAAGAATATTACGAGATATATCTCTCATTTGGGTTTCTATTCAAATTCTAGAAAATAGTAATGCTTCTTGCACGCCTGAAATATCTCTATTTATCTAAATATATCTCTCATTTTGGTTTCTATTCAAATTCGAAAAAATAGTAATGCTTCATAATTGAAAAAGCTCTTTATAATCTATATTTTTCTATTTAAAATAGCCTAAACCCCATTAGAGTAGTAGACAGCCCAGACCTAATCAGACTAATATCTATTCAAGTGCCAACCAGACTAACCAGAACTGACTAACACTTCGGCACTGCTATACTAACTTAAAACAAAGCTTCTACTTCTTCAGACCCGCGTGTCAACACTCACTTCAATAATCTCAATTTATTCAACACATCAATCAGTACAATCAAATTAAGCGCCAATACATAACCCATAATCACCCTTATCATTTTTAATTATTATCAAACAGTTCTTAAAATCATTTCATTACTCTTTCCCTCCTCTCCTCCCTCTGTCCTTTCTTGAATTTATTAGCCATGGTATCTCTTGATATTTTTCAGCTTATCGAAGTTCAGTTGTGTGGTATAAAAGCAAAGACAGTACTATCAAAAAAAAAAAAAATGTTCCGTGACCGCCGGGCGCCGCCGCCGGTCGCGAAATAATTTTGATTGGTCGAAATTGACACCCGACGTATTCTACGCCAAGCGCTAGCCAGGATTTAAACCTTTAAAAAATCTGACCAGTGACGTTTGGAAAGCGGTGTGTGCCGGTTCTACTAAGAATTGACATTATTCTTTCGTGTGGTATCCGAATCCGACGTAGACGCGGTATCAGTTCACATCAGCCCTTCGGAATAGAAACATCGATCTGTTCCGGAATCGACGAAGCCGGGAGAATTGGAGATTGAATCCGCATTCGACATACTAGGAAAATGCTGAAAGTACAATTTGTCAGCTGTGGACGTAATTAGCTTTGGCCTAGTGTATTTCGCATGTCAGGAGATCAGTCATTATCGATGGAGATTGGAAAGGAAATATCTATTTCCTAATCCCGACCCGCGTGCGGAGTGGAGATTCCGTCCTTTATCGTACAACTAATTTATATCGTAATGAATTCGGGATTCAAAATATTTTTTAATTTTTTGCATATCTCTGCCTTTGCTTTTATACCCTACAATTGTAGATATTCAAAGTATTTTTTGAGTATGTTCATATTTTTAGGAACACAGTTACAGGTTTTTGTCCACAGAGAGATTGTCATTAATCAAGATATATTACACTCTCGTTTTACGTCTCACAGAGACGAAGCTATTTATTTGGCAAAGTAAGTAGATGTAGACTGATTTGGGTGATACAGGAATGAAAAATTTTCAAACCACAGAATGCATTATAAAAATTCAAAACAAGACGGATAAAAATCAGATGTACAACTTCCAAAATTTGATAGATGTGGTGGTCAATCATGGGTGGTGAGCATTTCATTATGTAAAGTGATCACTTAAGCCAGCTTCAAAGACAGGCCGCACTCCTATAACACCTACGTCAGTCCACACATGCTATATAGATAAACAAACTAAACTGTTATATATATATATATATATATCTTTTTTTTTATTTTATGTTCCAAATCTAAAAACCCTTCATTTATTCGAAGGTACAATGCCAGAGTCTTTTCGCATGAACTAGTTCATGGACTTGTATAATTTGTCTTAATTAATTGGTGGACTAGTTCATCGTTCATCCCGAGAGATGGCCGCTGGTACGGTTTGCACAAGTGGCGCGCTAGTCCCGCTACAGAGGACGTGTGCGGAAATAAAACAAATCTTGAAAGTGAAACAAAGAATTAGGACTTGATTTATACGTCTGGCGCTCCCATCCGACATTCTCACTCGAGGGGTAATTCTCGAGGCGCAGTTTCGCAGACGATATTCACGTGCGTGTGTTGGGCGCAGCCTCCATTTGTACGGGGTTGTGTGGGTGTTTCATTGTTTAAAGGTAGCGGTAAGATACGGACAGACAACTTAAAATATTTTGGATGTGGAGATATTTTCTTACACACTTCTTAAGCTTATTGTATAACAAGTATAATTTTTTGAATTAAATAAATAAGCAAATAAAATAATGACCAGTTTGTTAATGTAGTGGTAATGATGCTCGGGGTCTTATGACTTTCGTTGCCGCATGGGCCTTTTATCCCGTGGACATTTTGTCGCGTGGGCCTTTTGTCACGTGGACCTTTTGTCGAGTGGGCATTTTGTCACGTGGGCCTTTTGTCTTGTGGGCGTTTTGCCGCGTGGGCGAAATTTGAGATGAATATTGATTTCAAAACTACAAACTTACCTACAAACTGGCTACAAAACCTATATTCCATAAGATAACCAAGTAAGTAGATCTAAAGTTAATTATTTGTTAGAAGCCAAAATGATTCGCCATTCAAATTAAAATTATGCCTCACCCGTGATTCTCGTCAAAAAGAAATCAATCCCACGTGACAAAAGGCCCACGCGATAAAAGGTCCACGCGACAATACGCCCACGTGAAATGATTTATTACTATGCGGCGGCCCAGCCGAACACTATTTCCAAAAGATGCGTTCTAGAAGTGTTTTTCTGCCGACCAAACTGTTTGGTTCCATGGCTGATTCAAAAGATAACTAGGTACGAGTTTGTAAATTTTGAAACAATTATTAAAATGTGAAACTCTTTAAATGTATAAGGTCTTAGTAAATAAGTCGCGTTTTATTACAAAAATACGTTTTGTAATTGAAGAGTTTTTCTAGCAAGAAAGATGTCATTCATCTATACGTCTGAAACGTTTCAATGAAAACGTATAAATAGTTTTTCATTTTGCCGCCAAAAGACACTTATATAATGCGTGAAATGTTGCCATCCTGGGGAATTAAAATGAATTATTATCTTTCTGGCTGTTGCGAAGAGGGTACCTAGATAGAAATGCAAACCGAAATAATATCTTTACAGCGAGGAGTTTGTGGAATACTTTTGTGTGAATCTTCTCTAATTACGAGAGGGGGATAGCGAACGCTTAACCCACTCTCTCTCTTCATATATTTCTCTCTCTGTATCAATGGGCTGCTGAGTATTAATTAATCTTGAAGCTTAATGATGTAAGATATACTTACAATTATATTTCTAGACAAAAATAACACCAAAATATTTGTAACCGAATAAATAGAGTAAGGGTTCGTCTAAAGAGGTGAAACTTTTGTCTCGAAACAAGTCTATTGACCGCGCAGGTTGCTGTGTTTCATTTTCTATTATATTTTGAATACAGTAGAATATTCAACACCGCGCTGACATTTACAAGGGTAAAGATTAGTGTACGTGCACTCTTATGACTCATGTCTACGAAATCAGACATGATGAGATATGTCTCGAAAATCTGAAAAATCGTCGCAAAAAATTGATTTTTGCAAAAAAGAAAAAAGCCAAATTAAATCACATTAAAATGGCTTGTTGCTGTAGTGTTTATTTCAATTTCAATTTATTTATTTGTATATTATATGTACATTACAAACTAAATGTTCAAGGCATGCATGTTGTGACGTATGCCTTTATATTTTTAATGAATTAAAAATAAAATATAAAATCTGGTCAAAGGTAGAGGAGAATCTTGCTTCGGAAAACCCCTTCAGACACATGGAATATATCAATATCCAAAGCGATATTGTTCAGCACAGCGGTAGCTCTTCGAACATCAAGAGGTTGGTCCTGTATATTGGAATGTGAAACAATGTATGCTGACGACGTCTAAGGTAATTATCAGGAACATGCATACCAACGCTCCTCAGGATTATCGATCATACCGCCTCACATGACTCGCCTAGTGATTTAATCGTCGGTGGTTCGAGCCTCATTCCTAGATACCGGCAAGTTAATCCTATTTCCATTGCACAAGCGCTTGGCTTAGTATGAAAAAAGTGAGAATATTAATGCGACACGTATTCCGTGTTCAAACCTCTATTCCTTAAAAAAAATTTTTTTTAATATCTTTCTCTTATTAAAAAATATGAAATACAATGTACAATATGGCGTCTTGTCTTATTAATAAACTTGATAAAACTAGTTAAGGTTCATACAAAAGATCATCCAACCATTAAATCATTCAGTCTCCGGCATTAGTCCGGTATCAGTCACTCACAGAGAACGTGTCGCTGCCGGTGGAAGTCGGGTTCCGTGTCTTTGTAATGAATCTGGTACCGTCTGTTCTCTGGACACGACCATACCGGTCCCTCCTTCGCTCTCTACTCCACCGTACAATGTCCTCAGTCTTACATATTTTTCTTATTCTGATGTTCCTCACGCAATCCTTCTTGTCCTGAGCCAGTCTTGCCTGTAATCTTCCTCAGTGTCTTCATCTCGGAAGTCCTCAATGTTTGTTTAGTCCTTATTGTGTCTGCCCTTGCTCAACGTGGTATGTCGTTATTGATTCTCATCTTACTCTTAATGGCTATATTTTTTTTTGTGAAGCACCAGAGATTGCCGCTGCCTTGTTATCTTAGGATTGTACTTCATCACACAGATCAGCTCCTTCAACCAAGTCCATGCCTAGATATCTGTAGGTGCCGACCTGTTCTATGTGTTTTCGGGGAGATTGTTTAGTTCACTCAATAACTGAAGACTCATGAATCCACAATGCTACTCATTTGTGTTATTGGCATCCATAGGGAGAAACAGTTTAAAGCACTTACTGTGAATTGATGAAGTATCTATACCTACAAAACTCAATGTCTGTCTGTCTATTTTCTGTACAAATCTACACCGTTTATCCGATTCGATTCAAATTTTGCGTACTTGTGCTTTAGGACCCGGCGGAACCCCCATTATTTTACCCTTTCCCCTCCCCCTGATATATTTTCGATGCAAATCTATACCGTTCGACCGATAGGACTCAAAATTTGAAAACTTATTTTTTAAGATTGGGTGGGTAACAAAGGTGACATGTCCCCCTCTTCTTTTACCCCTCCCCCTTCCCCTCTCCCTGATGTATTTTAAATGCAAATCTGTACCGTTTGACCGATCGGACTCAAAATTTGGAAACTTATTCTTTAGAAGCCGGCGGGTAACATAGGCGACATTTCTTCCCTCCCCTTTTACCCCTTCGACTAACCCTGATATATTTTCAATGCAAAACTGCACCGTTCTACCGATCGGACTCAAAATTTGCAAACTTATTATTTAGGACTATGTGGATAACATAGGTGACATTTCTCCTTCCTTCTCTACCCCACCCCTTGACCACTACACCGCTTGACCGATCTGACTCAAATTTTGACATGTTTTCTAAGAGACCCGGTGGGTAACATAGGTGGCATTTCCCCCCCCCTCAACGTTTACCCCACAGCCCTCCTCTGATATGTTTTCCATGCAAATCTATACCTTACCCAAATTTTGCATACATATTCCCGACGAAAAAAAATAGGCCACATTTCTTCCCTAGACATCCCATCAATCCCAGCCTTGATTAAATGGAAACATTGTTTTAATTAGAGGACATGCAAAACAATGGAACCTCTGTTTCCCCCTGTATCGGACAGGTAGAATTATGACGACGTGATGATGATGATGATGATGACCCATCTGAAGTCGTGAATGTTGGTCCTTCTGGGGCCCAGGTCCGTTGTATGGGCGAATGCCGTACGTGGGGACCCACCTCGCCTCCAAGCGGATAGTCGGCGCGGGCAGCGACCCGGCGTTGCGATCCTAGCTGAGAGGATACTGCACCGACGCGATGTGTTGACATCTCCGACGGAGGGCGTTGGAAAAGTTCCACGAAGAAATTGCATTTTTGGTCTTATCTTGTAAAGTGTTGAAATATTTGAAATACTTAAGAATGAAATATTTAAGAATTAGATAAGACATTTGTAAATGTGATATTGAATAAAATTGATGTTTCGTGGTCTTGATATACAGGGAATGCTCGCGCGATGGAAATAAAATCATTTTTAAATCGCGCGGAGCGCCGCGGACTATCATAGAATGGCCGCTGTTTTGATGGAATTTATGTAAATGTCCTGCCTCGAAGAGGCGAGGAAGCAAAAATACATAAGTATTTAAATGTGCCAAATGAGTCCTTTGTGTGGTATTGTAAAGTAGAAATTAAAATAAAAAATGATTGAGAGTAAAATATCTCGCGTGGGCCCCGATAAACTGGCCTGACCGCGCCGCCTGTATGAACGCAGCCCGCGCGTGTAATGGAAAAAAACCCGGCGCCATGATAGCGCCGCGCGGCTGAGTGGGGCCACCAGCGAATATTTTTGAACTCTGATTACGGACGTTACAGACGTCCTGGCGAGCTGAAGCATTTTTTATTGTGTTCCTCATGTGAACATCTATGGGAGTGATATGTTTTTGCGTGTTTGAAAGTTAGCTAGTGCGCTTTATTGGTGGTGACATATTTTGTCTGCCCATTACGCAATTAATATCTATCCGACATACTTGAAAATATCACCGAAGGATGCGCTTGGTTGAGATCTATCTAATGGTATAATTTAGAATCTCGTAAAATCACGTTTTCTATTTTTTATAACCTGATTAAAATTCGAGCCTTCACGGTTGACTTTTTGATGTAGTTTCTAAGTATGTGGGATCTTGCAGGTCCACTGACTGTGTCACAAGCCTTTGCAAGGTCAGGCTATATCAGGTGACACAGTTCTGACCCCGTGGGGCTCAGGCAAAACATGTTATAATTTATTTTGATTTTAAATTAGGGCGGGCCCGGCCTACTTCCCCAGAGCACCGTAAGATGGTGGTCGCACGCCGCGCGTTGCGACAGTTACCGTGAGGCGGCGACAGTCGCGCCGCGCGTTGGGTTGAGAGAGTGGGGAAGCAGACGCCAACGGCCATTGGTTTTGTGACGCAATTTGCGGTTGTGTAATCTTTTATCACTTGTAAAGATAATATATAATAAATAGTTTTGCTACCGGCGGTCACCTGTTGCACATTACGTGCGGTGACTTAGACGCCCTCTGGACCGCTTTCATCTGTGTTTTTACTGCTATCCTGCCCCCTATATGGATTCCTACTTGGTAAAGATGGCGGCTGAGAATATACGGGCCAGCCTGTGTGCTCCTGTGCTTCTGGACCCCCGCGACGGACGTTTCTCTATGAGGCATTTCGCATTCAAAGCGGAAGGCTCTGCACTACATGGAGGTGTTAGTACTGTGTTGTCTCCGAAGCGGGCCGTGACTTACAACCTCGGCCTTCGGAAGCAGGCTTGATGGAACCGCGCAAAATTTATCAGTTCCCGTGCGGAACACCCCCACAATTTATTTTCAACTTCATTCTTAACCCGTGCAACGCCGAGTACGAACAGTGTTAAATAAACGTGTAGTAAAAGTTTGAAATAATGAAAAAGTGTTAGATAAGCTATTTCGTTAAAAGCGCACTCCCGATTTACAATATGAGATCGCTGATGGAAGTAGGTCTGGTTCGCACCGCTGGCGATGGTACGCAGCGTCCTGTCATCTCCTCGCTGTTGAAGTTAGTAATTTTTTCACGAAGTTTCTATTGCCTCATCCCCTCGCAGTGACTGGAGCGTCTACCCGGCCATGGATATTGCGTCTCCACATGTTCATACTCTGTAATATGTGTTTATTCCCTTGTGGCTCTTCTATTGATCTTTATGGTTTGCTTTTATTTGGTTGATATGAACGCGTATCAATCAATCACGATTGATAGCCGCGAGACGCTTCGCGTCCTTTCCATATCAAGATTAAAAATGCACTTGCCAAGGGAGGGGGAGCGGGAAATTTAAAAACAACATCACCAGTATTTAAATATTTACATAATTTATTTAATTAAAGCAGAATTCTTATCTTTAGACTTATCAACTAAAAAAAATATCACTAACCTAAAGCTAATCCTAGCCTAAACGCAAGCAGTCCTGATTTACATAGTTTATCGTGTCTTTGTCACTTATCGCCACAAAAAAAAAACATGTCGTTCACAAACACTCGTCGCATCACTCCTGGAGGCCGCGGGGGGCGAGCGCTCGCGCCCACGCGTTCGCCGCTGGCTCCGCGGTTCCGCGGTGGGCTGGGGACCATCTGGCCGCCGCGGTTCTCGTTCCAGGCCACGCGCGCTGTCCCGCCGCGCGGCTGCATCCGCGCCGTCGCTGGATCCGCGTCATCGGGAGGGTCTGGTCTCCCTCCTGGAACTCCTCGTGGAGGACCGGCCGCCATCCGAGGCAAGGCGGCCATTCTCGTCGCCGCGTCTTCTTCTCTGCGGGTGGCGTCCCGATGCTGGCACTCACCCTCGCCGGGAGGGAGGTCGGAGCGAACTGATCCGGGCTTGCCGCACCGACCTCTCTTCTCGCTGCCCAGGGAGCCTCTCCCCGCGCACCCCTTCTCCATACTCACAACCCGCGCGGGGGTTGGATACGTCCGAAATATTCGCGCGGAAATATTTTCGGCGCGAAAACCATTATACCCGGCAATGTTTGTAAATTACTGCTTGCGTTATCACACCTAATACTAGCTACGAAATAGTATTTACTAACAAATCTTATTCTAAAATAACATTATCTTATTCTAAAATATAATCTTATTCTAGGGCAATAATATAATTTTTAACGCCGCCAAACAGGAATGCGTCTTTTGCTCGCATCTGTTTTGCCGGCCCAAAAAGAAAGGTCAACTTAAGGACGGAATTCCTAGAATAAAGCGATTTCGGAGCGGCACAAATTAACGCGGTTATATCATGGTCTTGTACGAATTTCATTTTCTTATCGTATACTTTCTTACTTTTTGATTTACATGTTTATTTATTTCTTAATTTTGGTTTCGTTTATTACTTTTCCAACAGCGGAGACTGTGAATAGTTTTGTTCTTGCGACCGCGCCGCCTCGCAATGGTTTATAAGACCTGCGCGGGGTAGCGTGGTCTTGCATATTTGTTGAAAAAATGTCAACCTGGAGACGATTGAGGTGGACCGATATACGGATGCTTTTGCTCTTAGAACGGTCCTGGGTAAGCGGTGGATACCGTTCACCGTTCTATGGGTCCTCTCTGTACAGTCGGGTTACATGTTTTATGTGTTTTAGAAAAGGTCGTACATTTAGTCTTTTTGATAGCGATTGCCATGTAGCATTTCTTACAAGCATTGTGTAAAATGAAACAAATCGACATTCTGTCTTAGTACGTTTCAAGTTTCTAACTGTAATGTCGGAATTGCCTCTCCATAAATCAATCCATACAAAGAAACACATCCCGCTAATACGCCTTCAGATATAGCTGTAGCACATGTTTATCGCACTGACTACATCAACATAACGTGAAAATGTGATTCATAACTCCGCGTAACAAAATATTACATCTCAAAATATTTGAACCATCAATCACAATGATTTCTGATTCGTGAATTTTTCATATTTATTTGCGCCAGCCACGTGGGACCGGGGTTACCAGATGCAAAAATGAAAAATGAGGAAATCATGTGAACCAGAAGACATTTCAAAATTGATTTTGAATATATTGATAAATTTACGGTAACAAATTTTCTGTTTTATTTTCTATTTGAAACGTTTTGGTTAAAATTATTTATTGCTGAAAAATGTATTATTTATTTTTAATATTAAACATAAAAACCATTCACTTTTATTTACTACGTAGTCACTGGACACGAGTTTTATCGGAGCACCTTTCTTTAATTCACACTAATTGTCACTTAAACAAATATTCCACACAGGTTCACAATAATTCACGTAATTATCGAGAATATTCCGCTCGCAAGTAACCACTTAAGTACTACTTCACTGACCCATTATAATTCCCTATATCGCTTTCGTTTTCACTCTGGCCACACTGAGCCATCGCACGGATTCCGCACGCATGCTCATTCGCCTTTTATACAAAACATTTTGGTTTGTCGAATGTTCGAGACTGTTCGTCTAGTTTCTTGACATTTCCATTTATTTCTCAATATTTCTAGAGAGTACGAGAACAGCCCCGTTGATTCCAGATTCGTGTGGGCCGTTCGAGAAACTTGGACAACGCGCGGTTGTACTCTCAAGACAATATTACATTTATTTATTTTTTGTTACGTACTATATACATACATAAAAACATTTCATCGCATGTCGAAAACCTTGTTATTAAAATATTATTTTACTAGCTAAATACTCAAAAAATAGGCGGTCCTGTGGGCATGATATTGGCTTCTTACTCCGAGGGTTCCGGGTCCAATTCCTGGTGAGGTCACAATTAATCTATTTGATTTACTCGAGCTTAGGTTTGCGATGTTTTTCGCTTTTTTATGTGCACTGAAGTCCAAGGAATTATAATTTTGATAGGCTGGACTAGGCATGAAATTTTAAAAAATAAAAATAAATTATAACCACCCTCATATTTGAATGTACTACAAATTATAAAATATATTTTATTACAGAAAGTTTTTGCTTCACTCTTCAAATAAAAAGTGGGCGCTAACGATATTGATATGGATTACAGAATTTTGTTGTTGATGGAGTGAAATCACCCACGCCTTTGAGTTAAGCATAAAAAATTATATCTGAAAATTTTGTTTTTTTACTTTTTAGTAGGGACATTTAAATATAAGCGCAGTTTTAAAAAAAATATTTCATCTCTTATAATTTTTTTAATTGGTGAGCTCACTCACTAATAATTTCGCAAATAAAACTTTGGTTAGTTAATTATGATAGTTTAATTTATTGATTAGTGAACCATATGCTGTCATCGAGAACATGTCTGTCTGCAAAATTTCAGCTCGATTGAACATTGGGAATCGGGTGAAATGTCGATTATAAAACTCCGTCCACACAAACGGGTGAAACTAATATCAAGATATATATTATAGATGTCTCATAGAGACGAAGCTGTTTTTATATGGAAAAGTAGGTATGGAAGTCTTTTTTACATTCGGCTGACTTTGATAACTTTACACAATGTAACGTCCACAATTCCAATATGATAGACTACCACATTTATTAAATTTTTCGATGTTGTATATATGTTTAACTTGAACGCCTTGTCGTAAAAAAGATTTCCATACCACACAAGATATTTATTATAGACATCTATAATATACCTGACATATATATAATGACGCCTTCCTCATATAAAATCCAGTATTGCGTTCTTGAAAAATTTGAGCATACTCAAAATATTCTGAAACGAATATAATGAAAAAAGATAACACACGCGTGATTTAAAATCGGCCGACGATTTGTACTTTCCTCTCGTTCTGCGATGTTTAATTATTCAAATAAACTCGGATGCTGCGGCCTGTTCGGTCGCCCCATTTCTAGATGATGATCCTTCACAGCATCGTTCGCCCGCCGCATTTCCAAAGACCACGAATGTACGGTCACAAGTACCGGCATAGTACAAACAGATTGGTTTCGGGACAAGTACCGGCACAGTACAAACAGATTGGTTTCGGGACAAGTACCGGCACAGTACAAACAGATTGGTTTCGGGACAAGTACCGGCACAGTACAAACAGATTGGTTTCGGGACAAGTACCGGCACAGTACAAACAGATTGGTTTCGGGACAAGTACCGGCACAGTACAAACAGATTGGTTTTGGGACAAGTACCGGCACAGTACAAACAGATTGGTTTCGGGACAAGTACCGGCACAGTACAAACAGATTGGTTTCGGGACAAGCACCGGCACAGTACAAACAGATTGGTTTCGGGACAAGTACCGGCACAGTACAAACAGATTGGTTTCGGGACAAGTACCGGCACAGTACAAACAGATTGGTTTCGGGACATGACGAAATTAAATCAATTACGTACGGTGATTAAGCAACAATGATTCAAATGTGTCCTAACATCGAAAAATTATATTTTCAATTTATGCGAAGTTTTCATCGTTTTATTTGACATGTATTGAAACTAATGAACTTTTCATATTCCTTACAAGTTACTGTAACGATCGTTTATTATTTTGCAAAAAATAAGTCAGAAATGTTGAAAAAAAAGAGCGAGCCTCGCAGAAGTCGCATATGACATTTGACATCTCATATCAATTGAGCAGCGACAGAAATTAACCTTAAAATGTAAAAAATCTAAATATGGAAATTTTTATTCGAATAATTATTCATTATAACTCATATATATACTCGTCCATATCTATATATTATATATAGTAAGTATAGATATATATTGTATATAGAATATATTATTATATATGTTAAAATTTGGAAGGATTTCACGTGGTCACATAGTGTTGCGTTAAACTACTTTTGGCGAGGGTAACCCGCGTCAAATTCTGGTCGTCAGGACCAGTCGTCTGCCGACGTTTCGAACAGATTTCACAGTTCATCTTCAGGGCGCCTTGTCGATGAGCTGCTTCTCCAAAAAGCGTACAACCGTTTGGGTCCGGAGGAATAAAAGTCCGTTGTTTTGAATCCCGGTAGCAGTTAAAATATTTTTTCGTTAATTTAATTTTTCCGTATGTTTTTTCTAAATGATTAATAAAAATTTATTTAAAATTCACAGAACTTCGTTCTGAAATTGCAACTTCTCTGTAATAATATGTTTTCTTTAGTATCACATACACTTATTAATACAGTACCAACCTCTTGGAAAATGGGTTGGTACCATTTGGCGGTCAACTAGCACCGCGCGCGCTTCCACGGCGTCTAGTTTCCTGTTACGCATTTCCGTCCTTTTTCTCGAAATCGCTGACACAGATTGCAGTAAAGCGAGAGGAAAGATGTTACACATCAAAAAACTGCATACAATAGCATTGCATATCTCCATGACTTATTAAGTGACATATTAAGTGTCATTTGCAGACTATGTCCAAGACTTTCACACACTAGTAAAAAACGTGAATAAAGCAAGAACAAGTATTGTTAATAGCATCAAAATATCACTTTGGACGCCAAATATAACCATCAAAAAAGAACCAATAGAAAGATTCACGCAATATACAGTATTTAGGTGCAAGAAGTAAAAGCTCGAATTGAGGTGGCAAAAAGTGCTTTTCTCAAAATACGATCGTTATTTTCTAACCGTGACCTAAGCCTACAACTTAGAATGCGTATGGTTCGGTGTTATGTTTTTGCCATCCTCTTATATGGGGTGGTGCACAGACACTTAACCAAGAACTAATCCGCAAAGTCCATGTGGCTAGATGTGGCTCTATAGATGAATATTGAAGGTTTCCTGAGTGGATAGAGTGATGAATATACTGGTGATGAATATACTGGTGATGAATATACTGGCGTACGAAAAAGTCCAAAAAGTGCTGCGAACTATCAAGATAAGAAGCTGCAGTATCTCGGGCATATTATGTGAAGACCAAAATAAAGTCTAAACCAACTCATCATCCAGGGGGAAAAAAGTAATAAAAGAAGCGTAAGAAGACGCCGCATCTCGTGTAACTTGAGGGACTGGTATAAGTGCAACAGGCCAAGAGGCCCAATTGCGGAAGCGAAACACATCACAAAACACCCAGGATTGAGTAAATCACGTAGATTAATTGTGACCTTACCGAGAATCGAACCCGGAATCCAGGGTGTCATTCCTACTGGGCTACGAGGGCCGCCGTAGCGAGTTACACCATACCAATTACGACTTTATTTGTTCCATGTTGTTTATTTTACTCTATTTCCTCATTTTACTATATTATTGATTCATTATATCTCCTCTTGCATTTCCATTGCAACGTAATAACTTTCTCTGAAAGAACTTCACTTCACCGACTGGCTCAGCGATGTGATTCTATGAACTATATCTCATTCATGTGATTCTATGAACCATAGGCGGATTCTTTACTACCTAATTCGCTGTTTAGCAAGTTTAGATTTAGATTTTAGATTTTAGTTTAGATTTTACAATTCTCTGCAGGTGGGAAAGGTTGATTAGATAAAGAAATTTTAGTTCACAATTTCGTATATTATAGACAACGTTACACAAGAGGTTGTCAAATTCATTAAAAAATTATCAAGTATTCACTGATTATTTGAGATATAATGAATCAATAAAAGAGTAAAATGAGTAAAAATCCTAATTGTAGTTGTTCCATGCGGCGGTAAATAAAGTCGTGATCACCGACCTCCGACAGAAGATGGCACCATAAGAAGAAGAATATTATAACGTAGTCCATGATTGATATCAGCAACTCAATTGTGACATAAAAATTGTGGGAAAACTGTGTTCCAGTCACCGCGCGCGGCACCGACATTTATCTCAACTAAACCACTTTATTACGAGTTTTAATTAAATTAAAAGTGAATTAAGGGCGGATTGTCTCGCCGGGCTGGGTGGAATATTCCGTCTCTACGGCGGTGGGTGAAATGTAATATTATGGAGACGACTATCGGAGATTGCGCAACAACCAGGGTGGGTGCGGGCGGGAGGCTGCGGGCAATCATCCGCGTGCGGCGAGTTCTCCGTAAATAATTCATGAACACGCCGAGAGGATAATGCACCCCGTTATACTCTAACAACCCCCTGAGTCACTGGATGCGGTGAGATGCGTACAATTATTATGCTAACACGATTTCATATTCCTGTTGTGTTATCCTAATGCTGTTTTTGGTGCCGGGACGCTAACAGTGCGCTTAATGAGATAAATTTACGCTGGACGTAATGGCAAATATTTAAATATCTCTTACCGTAAAGGCAGCGTTCGTAAAAAACGCATCGCTCCACCATTTTTTCGACTTTAGTTGGAAAGTAGGTCACCACAAAAAGCCCTTTTATTTTTACGGGATAATATATAGCTTATGTCCATCCTGAAGGTCTATTCTAATTATTGGTGAAAGAATTTTTGAAATTGGAACTTTACCTCTTTATTATTTAATATTAGTAGGTATAGATTTTAACAGTACATTAATTGAAATCAAGAATCAATGGATAATGAATGGATTTTCATTTAATTTCTAACGTTTAAAATAAATTTTAATAAATATTTTTATTAAGTTTTTGATGATCGAGATAGAGATAGATTTAATAAATTCAGAAAACCTTAAAATAATAATATTCAAAAAATCATGTACGGACATCAAAAATATATTTCTTCTATTTTGAATCGTGATAAGTAAAATCATACTATATTTCTTCTCAAGATTTTACGTATTGCAAGAGGCTGACAAATATCGAGTATTCAGCTATACAAATATTATTCCTTAGATATTTATTATACCATAGATATAATTCTGTGTTAAAATAATATTGTTTATGACAATCCTAATAGACTCGACCCTGTAAGCAGGTGCGAACAAGCCTGTATTATTTCTCAATCGGAACAATAAGTCTCGCGTGTAGCGGGTGCTTTACTTTTATTTTAACGAAATGGACGAATCACAGACGTTGCCTGTGCGACGGATTGAGCAATTTGCGACCATCTAGGTGACTGAATCGGACCAATGGCAGGCGCCGGCGGTGAAGTCATCCCGCATGGGATGACGCACTGCACTAGCGTGGATTTTGGAAGTATGTTGCAATCTCGAGTATAAAAGGAGCGGATGCTCTATACTCAGCCCCTTCAATTCGAAACCAGCACTTGCGGGCGAAGGCGTTGCCCGAGAGACTACAGACAGAGCCCTCAGTTCCAGAACATAATTTGCGGACGGAGTTGCTGTCCGGACGTGTGGAGGAATCTATCATTCATCAGTACCAGAGAGGATCATACCGCCACTGTGTAACAGCTAAGGAACACATTTATATTATCTATTACGGTTAATTATTTTCAGTATCGAAATATATTTATTTTGGAAGAATTGAGATCGGAGTAATTATGTGTAAATAATATCGCGATTGCTTGTGTGATATTGGTTCAACTTGTATGGGAATGTCTTCCGAACGAATATATTTTGATGCATGAGGATTTTCATACTACTTTACTAACAATTGAATACACGGAATTCAATAAGAAATGCTTAGTAGCATTATAATAATTGTATTGCTTAAATATTGCACAATCAATACATACAGTCTTCAGCTAACCTCTTTTTGATTTGAGTACCTCGGTATATCCGGCTTAACAAGTAGTTTCAGAACGACAAGTAAAGGACAGAATAGGGAGATCTAACTGAAATTGGAGTTTTCTGGTTTATGAGCGTTGAGCTAGGTGAGGTTGTGGATGACGCTCGTGTCATAAGTCTGGAATCCGCGCAAGCCCCTGTGAGGTACCCTTAAAAGCGGGGCCTTCCTTGTTGATTGGAGTGACCACTAGACTCGACCTTCGCGCCTAATCCTGCTCAAAAACAGCGTGAACCAACGTCGTGAATTCTCTGATTTTGGAAGGATTTCCATGCCTGAATGCTATGAAATCTCAATAGAAAACGGTATTTTCTATTTCATCCTCTGTGAGAAAAACAGAGCCAGATGCAGTATAAAAATCATTCACTCATATAGAGTAGCTGGGATATTATAAATATGTTACTAACACTCTAAAATTTGATCATAGTAAATGTTACTAGTTGCAGAATCGTGGGACGCCGTTCTGAAAAGGCATAATGAGATTGCACAATAATTTGAAACATCGCTGACCATGCCCGCAACGGAGGCTAATGTCATCATCAATTCGTACCAAAATAGAACATGATTCTTCAAACACCGGACTAAAAGAAAAGCGCCCCAAGACAACACTCATCATCAGAAACTCGTACCAAAAGAGTACGGCCATCTCAATTATAAGCCTAAAAAAAGGCGTCACAGGATCACATCTCGTAAAGAAGAGATAGAGTCTCGGGATGCAGTCAGTTCCGGAGGAGCAAGGAGGATCATTTAGTCACTTACAAAGTTGATCACCTGGACTAGACGGAGCCTTGACTCAGCAGAATGCTGAAATTTAGCGTTCAAAGAAACTATTATTTCGTATAAACTCACGGGCTGTTATAGAATTCCTACGAACAGACTATCCTGAAATCTTATCTATTTATTCATAAAGAAGTTTCGCTTCAAAATGTCGTATTTCGTAGATAGCAAATGTATGTATTATTTTCTCACTGAATTTAATGAACTGGTTCACGCACGTCTAAGACGTAACCATTCGAGGTAAGGCCATGCTAATATAAAGTGTTTTATAATTATTGATTTCAGTGTTATTTAATATGTGATTTTTTCCCTTTGCGCGTTACTGGTTTGTCTTCAAACGGAAATGTTTTATTTTTAATACACGAATTCTGTCTGGTGAACGTATTTTATCGTAATATAAATGTATAGATTATTAGACTCGTTAGATGTTTATATTACGTATTATTATGCAATCGTTCCAACAATGCTCCTATAAAAGAATTTGAAGTTATTACGATACACAACGCGGTCCTTCATCCATTAGACGATCAATGTACCAAATCAATGACGTAATACGAATATTATTACGTATAGATTATGTTTATCGAGATTTAGTCGCATTTATTATTCTAGTAAGGGATGGAGTATCGGTTCCAGGTTCCATTATGAGTCGGAAATAGTTCATGGTTATAGACACCAGCAACTGGTATTTTAGTCGCGCAAGAGATAACATTATTTGAAGTATAATTGTGTTTTATGTTTCGACCCTGACAGACAGGTTGGTATAGCTATGGTTATTTAGATCATACACTGGGTAAATGAAAAGGGCAGGAAGGCGAGGAAATTTCGTACGCGAACCCAATAGATGATAGAAATATTTTAGATAATATAATTTTATTGAATATTCGTTGCAGGATAATATTCTATTCGAGGACTAGTCAATATCCCATTCTAGAGCAAAGCAAATGTGTTTAGTCAATATCTTTATAGATAATATTCAACAGCAAGTCAGACAGATTAGTTAATATTGCATTCAAAAGTGAAAATACCACAGAAGAATTATTTTCAGTTAATATGTAATTTTAGTTAATTTATTGTATAGAGTAATTTCGTATAGTATAGAATATAATTTCATAAGAAGAATCGAATTTTAGTAGTAGTAATATTCTGTATAGAATATTTTATTTTATACAACTGTATCGCTACGTCGTATTTGTTTGCTGGATTCTGCCGGCGCGGCGTGTGGCTGTCGCCTTCCGCGATCGCCTCCCGCATGCGGCTACCGAGTTTCGGCCTAACCTATCGCCAGTAGGCGTTGAATGGACGGACTAGTTGAAATCAACCGTTGACGTTGCGTCGACGCGTCTACGGTTTACGTTTATCGCATGGACTAGTTGAATTCGTAGACGGTGGACGGCGGACGCCGTGGACGGTGCACGATTCGAAACTCAACATAGTGCAAAGCAACGAGCGAGAGCAAGACAAAACGTCTCCGTTTATTTCTCTCTCATCTCTCGCTGTCGACTTGTAGACGCCATAGACGTCATAGACGACTCGACGGGTAATTTCATTTCAACTCTAATGTACAAGACCATAGAGTGCAGATCTGTGTACACGAACTATAACAGAGACTTGAAATTTGAATGCATGCGTACGGTGAGATAGGCTTAATAAGCTATTATCTATTATTTTTTACTTGATTTGTGCGATGTGCACGTGCGACGTTTCGGTGAATTCCCAATTTTGCGCTGTATAAAATAAAACAATTCTGTTTAATTATTTTATTTTTTATTGAACTAATATTTTACTGCTTACACCTGATATTGTTGTGTATACCTACTTCTTTCTTTATTATATATAGAAAGAAGTATATAAAACAATCTGTAAAAGCCTATAATGTGCGTAAAGAAATAAATAATAAAATATTTATTTTTACATATAAGCACAAGTAGCGGTTTTACTTTCCCCGAAAATATATTCCTTCGAACTTGTTTAAATTTTAAAAATTAACGTCATAAAAATAGCCAACGGTTGAGCCGTCGAGAAGCGTCGCGTCGAACCGTAGAGAGTTGACCATCGTCCCGATGTTTAGATAGAACGTCCGCGACGCCCGCGTAACGAAGTTGACGCGTCAACTAGTTGACGAATTCAACTAGTTGATCGTCTCGTCGATGGATGGACGTGGACGGTCTCGTTTCGTCGACGGTAAATACGTCGACGACCCATCCCTAATCGCCAGCGGCTAGCGTGCATCCCGCCGTCCGCCTTCGACGTGCCGCGTGCAGTAGTATCGCGCTAACGTTTATAAGAAAATATATATTAAATTGCGAGGAATTTCGCCGACGTTTATTTTGATAGGCTCACCCCGTTAGAAACACTTCAGTTGTATCCGTGAACAGGAAATTGCAATGAAAATATATTATATTTTTAATTTAACTTCGCGACGTTTTTGCTACTTTATTACTTTTATTTAATAGGACCCACCTAGGGTCATCTCAAGTTCTGCGTTACTTTAAATATGACAGCTGTTTCGACTTGTTAGGCCATTATCAAACAGTGGATGTACCACGTATAATCGACTTATTTATAAGTTTTAAGTTGCCCCTTCCCCCACGGATAGCTAAATGTTTTCCGTGAAGCCCAATGTTAAGATTATTTTTTCTTAGGCACTTATCATTAAAGATTCGCAATAAAATTCGATAAAATTCAATGTTACGCTTAATTAACAAAATTTAACAACGTTTCCTGTAAGTGCTTCACTGAATTATTTTGATAGTGCATCTGATTAGTTGTCATTTTATTTACACTCGTGAGATTATAACATTAAATATTATTTTAATTTATGGCCTTTTTTGTTTTTGGGTGACCTTTTTTTTAACGTATAATATGTTTTTAAATAAATTATAAGAACATAGTTTGTTGAGATTTAACAAGAATATATCAGTATGCACTTGTTTGAAATGAAATTAAAAAATATATTGATTATTATATTTATATATATCTACTTTTATATGAAAAAAAAACTCACATAAAAGTAGATATATACAAATAAAATAATCAATATTTTTTTTAAATGTCAATCTACAATGTTGCTCAATCAATTGAAAAAAAAAATAGTAGGAAAAAATAATGGTTTCATTCATAATTTTTTATAACGAATTTCTACAAAGTGAACGCCTCCACGTATTTACACATCAGAAATTGAATACTGGAAATGAATAAAGCACTAAGTGCCAGAATGTTTATTTTAAGATACAAGGGAAAAAGCGAATATAGTCTTTTTCGCTCTTTATACGCTATTTTACACACATTTTAATGAATATTTTTAACACTACTACACGCCGGTACCCCATGCGAGTTAGGACCGGTTGTATCAACTTGGTATAACGTAAAAAGTACGTTTAAAGCATAGATTTTTACGTTCTCCATAAATCAAACAACCCGTTTCCGTAAAAATCAATGCTTTAAACGAACTTTTACCTTAAACCAAGTTAAAACAACCGGCCCTTAGTCATCAAACATAATGATTTCGTTGTCTGTCCGTCCGTCTGTCTGTCTGTCTCCGTAACTTCTTGTAACATCCGTAATTCCGTTCGAATTTACGGCTAAAAAAACGGCCGAATTTGGGGCTTGAACCCCGGGCCACCAAACCCGGGTTTTATATAGCTAGTTATAAATATTATATAACTATAGCTAGTTTATATAACTATATAGTTTATATAACTATAGTTTATATAACTATAGCTAGTTTATTTATTAAAAAAATGACACCATATGCAATGTGCATTTCTATATTACTAGTAAATGAACACAGATAGGTCTTCAGTGTAGTGTTTAATGTATTGGCGAAGGCATATGGTACTAATCTGTATACTTATCTTAAAAAATATATTTTTGGTTTTCGGTATTCAATTGGTTCCATTGTTTCTCATCATCCCAATTCCTTCGTGGAATAATAATGGAATGTTGTTCGAATCTGGTGTAAGTTATTGCCTGTTAATTAACGGCCTGAGCCTAAATTAGTTGAACAAGTGTAATTAACTACAGTTTAATAGGTCGGGTTAGCCGCCACCCTTACTTGTGCTCCGATAACTTATTTAATGTTATGACAATAGTGTGTAATTAAACAATAACGAAACTTGGAGCCCGTCGGATCTCGTTCGGGATTAGCTTGTTGAAAGATTCTGATCGATTGTCATGAATCTTTGACTGGTCTTCATTCGTATTCAGACGTTAATCAACTACAAGTGAAAGTGAACACGTTCGCATTGAGGAAATCCATTTTAAATAGTTAGAAATGTAAACATTTTTTCATTAGAAGAAACCCTTATTTTACAGAAATAAGTACATTGGACTCTCAATATTCATCATTTGTCAGTTCTCGAGGGAAGCGAGAATATCGAAAAGGACATCTGACTTTCGATGTATATCAAATATCAATTTTTTCGGTAGGATTTCCCAGATCCGAATTTTGACCATCTATTCTTTAACAAAGAAAATTTCACTTTAAATCGATCTTGTAAATTATCGAAAATATATTTTAAATACTTATTATTAATTATTTATCGTTATAACAGAGATTTACTTAATTCTGTTTATATACTGTATATGCCTACACATACAACACGAACAAAAATAACCAGAAATTTGTCTTTTGCATGAAAAAAATAATTAAGAGTTTTAACGAGGTTTATTTTATAGTGGTAAAGCTATTATTTGGAAGGGGAATCATCTTCCTTTATGAAAAAGACATTACACAATTACAATTACACAAAATACACGAAAATCAACAGACCTACACTAGAATGATTCAAAACTCCCACATAACTCGAGCCAAAAGAAAAACAGGATACTCAAGACTAATTTGTAACGTATTAAAATTATACAACGACCTACCACAACAGACCAAACAATTGATTACTAACAATGACTAAATGAAAGTGAAGTAAAAATGCTTAATGACAATGAAAAAATTTGTGTCCTTATTATTTTTATATTATTATATCGAACTATTATTTAAAATGTTATCCATAATAAAATAACTTCCATGAAATGAAAGCGCAAACCTTGAGTTTGAGAGTGCAATTTTCTACTAACTACGAAACACCCTCTGTACCACCTATCACATATCTGATTCCTTCACACATGGAATTACTGAAATAAATAGGCTAACGCCCACCAACCCCTTTCTCTTACAATGAGCCCTATACATATACGTTACCACCTAAAATTTATACCGAAGCTGATATGTCTGACATATCAGCTTCTACATTAAATTCAAAAACGTAATCTTAATCTGCGCTGTGACATGGGATGAAGGGATGTGCAATATATTTCGAAAGACATTTACAGAATTGCATCTCACAGAAGAGATAAGAAAGAAGAAAAGGGCAAATATTCTTGAAAAATCTAGGAATAAATATTGAATGCACAATTTTATTATAATGTATGACAGAAATAAAATTAAATATACTATAAATATATTATATGTACCATTATGGCCAATAAGAATCTGTCAAAAGAAGCAAGAGTAGTGGTAAATAATGGCGTTCTAGTACCAACTCTGATGTAGGTATGGAAGTGAAGCCTGGAATTGGCAAAAAAGGAATGAAAGTAGACTGAATGCGGTGGAAATGTGGTTATTAAGGCGCCTGTGTGGAAAATCTTTTGTCGATAGAGTAAGGAATGAACAAATTAGAAGTGAATCTAATGGTGGCTGTAGTATGGTAGACAGAATAAAGAAAGGAATGCTTAGATGGTTTGGTTATGTAGAACCTATGAGCGAAGAAAGGAAGGTTAAGAAAATATATGGGGCGAGAGTTAAAGGCAACAGAAAAATATGGTATTCTATCCTTTCTGGAAACGGCGTGATGGTTAGTTAGTTAAATTTATTATAAGCAGAATCCAATAAGCAAGAGTCGCCTTCAAGAAAAAATCCGAGATATTTGAATCTCCTAACATTGATATAAAGGTTGGGAAAAATTTAGTTAAAACTCTTGTCTAGAGTGTACCTACTATTGTATGGCAGCGAAACATGGACCATCGACAAGAGCATGTCCGGGAGGCTAGCGGCCTTCGAAATGTGGTGCTACAGGCGCATGGCGAGGATCCATTGGTCAGAGCATATCCGAAACGACGAGGTGCTGAGCAGGATTGGCGAAAAGAGGCAGCTCCTCAACAGAATCGCCCAAGAACGAGCGATTTGGATAGGACATAACATAAGGCTCCCAGGCCTGCTTTTTACCATCGTCAAGGGCAGTATTGAAGACAATAGTCGTTGAGGTCGCCCGAGATTAAACTACATAGACCAGGTTATCGGAGATGTGCGCTGTAGCACCTACCAAGAGATGAAGAGGCTGGCAGGTGACAGATGGAGTGGAGAGACCGAATGCTCGGTGCAGACGAGGATCGAGACCCAAAAAAAATTATAAAAATTCTATACGTATTCTAGCGTACATGTTAATAATTCGGATGAATGTCATACACTCGTACATTATAAAAAGAATAAGTATTGCTTCTCTACTCAAAATATAGATGTCTCATTAACAACGGCGATATTTGTACTGATTCACGGCTTGGATGTTCATGGATGACAAATTTCAACCATAGATGGTAGTAGTAACTAAAAGTCACGTTTAAAACGAATAAATAGTCCAAAGTTAACATTTATAACTACAACATCCAAAAATTTTAGATGCAGTAGACATTCATGGGTGGAACACTCAATGAACTTCCATATCTGCTTTCCCATATAAATAATTTCGTCTCTATGAGACATCTGTAATATATCTTGATTTCGTTTGTGTTAGCTTGTAGAGCGTCCTCTGGTAGCGTTAGCTGTGAGAACAGCGCCATCCAGCGTAGCGCCGTCTGGTAGCATTAGTGATGAATATTGTTACACGGAAAATGAGGTATTTGATAACTTTTAATAGTTGTTGTAATCAGTTGAAAAGGAATAACAATGTTTTTTAATGCCTTCTATTAACATTTCATTGTATACAGGGTTATTTGGAAAACATTAATAACCTTGCAGGACCATATTCCTGCCTTGATTATGAGTCGAAAATGTTCAAACTATCATGACAAATCAATAGTTATGGAGATCTGCGACATCAAATTTTGCGTTTTTTTTTCAATATTTCTGACTTATTTTTTGTAAAATATTGGACTATCATTCCAGTAACTTATATTAATTATGAAAAATTAATTTGTTTTGATACAAGTTAAATAAAATGATAAAAGCCCTGAAAAATTTCCAATTGGAATGTTTTCCAATTAGAATTCGAAGGTTTTTATTTTTATTTGACTTGTATTTAAGGGAATGAATTTTTCGTGTTCGATAAAAGTTACTGTAATGATAGTCCAGCGTTTTACAAATAATAAGTCAGAATTATTGAAAAAAAATGCCAACTTTGATATCGCATATCTCCATAACTATTGATATTAGGTAATGATAGCTTGAACATTTTCGACTCATCATTAAAGCAGGAATATAGTCCTGCGAGGTTAATAATGTTTTCCAAATAACCCTGTATGTTTACCCTTGTCAAATCTCACATCGTGTTCAAAGGTTTTTTCTAGCAGATCTCTTGATCATGGTTTGCATTATCATAACAATCACATATTGTACGCCTCGTCAATTTTAACGCGACAAATATTATAAACGATACGTTTTTCATAATCATTATAAGGTTAGTAACACATTTTTCTTTTCTCATACGTCTTCCCATCAAAAAAAAGGAATCCAATCACTGGCCGACATTGTTATTTTTCCATTTATGCCAACAAACAGCACAAAATTTCAACAGCTGTCCAAACAAAACTTTAAAACTTCGTAACTTTGAGTAAATATTAATTTAAAAGTTGGTAGAAATCATTTTTATTCACGCTTACATGTCTATTTTGTGTTGTGTGCCAATAACACGTCAGAGTGTGCCACAATAAATATGAGAGAAAAGGACAAAGTTATACGACCACTTCACGCTAGACAGTACACCGCGCGCAGGTGTTGTTTTATATATTTTCCTTGCAAATCTATTCCGTTCGACCGATCTGACCCAAATTTTGCATAATTATTTTTAAGGACCCTGCGGGTAACATAGATGACATTCTCCCCCTCCCCCATCCTCTTCACCTTCCCTTGGTATATTTTCCGTACAAATTTACACTGCTTGACCGATTTGACCCAAATTTTGCAAACCGATTCTTTGGGACCGGGTCGGTAACATATTTGACATTTCCCCCCCTCACTCTCCTCTAGAAATATTTTATTTGACAATCCGGACCGATCTAACCCAAATTCTGCGTACTTATTTTTTAGAACGTTAGAGCGTCTCCTTCCTGGACATCCCTTCCATTTTAGCCTAAATTAAATAGAAACATTGTTTTTATTGGAGACTTTTCAAAACAATGGAACCTTTGTGTGTCCCCATAAACTAATTTTTAACTTAACTCTTAACCCGTGCATCTCCGGGTACAAACAGTTAGTTGCCTTTAATAAGAGATTGACCGGCTACTGGGCACTCAGTGTCTGTCAGAGTTGACAGCGGGCTATTACCATAGAAATCGAAATTGTGCGGCCAAATCGTATGTTGCTATCGCGTGTGTGTTCCAGCGATAGTAAATCAAGAAAGTACCTACCAGCAATCGAGAATTTTTCTAGTGCGAACCTGATCAGTGTATGATAGAGTGAAAATTCAAAAACCATGATCGGTCCGTAATTAAATTCGTGTCCATTGACTTTGTGAAATTATTAAAATAAATAATTTCCAAGGTTAAATTTGCCTCCCACGGCCCTGCGACAATATCAAGATTATTGGAGTGAATGTCGCGTTCCCACGCCGCAACGCGCGTTGTGTTTTCAGCTCTGTAATGAAAAGTTAATGATTTATTGTTGTGAATTTTTAACGGTTGCGATTGGCCTGAAACAAAACAATGAAGGCTCCTCCGCCGCGGGCGGGAGGGGGTAGGGGGATGGTTTTTCATTAAAGTTAACCACCGGCCGGCCCTAAACAACCCCCTCCCACTCCCCCGAGTTCTTAAATCTTCCAGCCTTTTACTACCCTGTTCCTAATGAACATAAAAAGCTACTAATGGTGCATTAGGTCCACCACTCTCGTCCTCCAGCTCTCCTTCTAACTAATGCAAGAGCTTTATTCGCAAAACAACCTTGTTTTATTAATGGCATTAAATTCAATTTTGTTAACAACGATACTATATTCTCATGATGTCATGGCTAGGGGAGGAAAGAAAACGCTGGAAATTAGTTAGCGATTTATTTATAAATGGTTATATAACTATTCAATGTACAAAGTCACTTAAAACGAATTAAACTTAACGCTATCCTTTAAATTACACTATTTCGCAGTATATCATATCATATCATATCATATATCATACCAATACAAAACATAGAATACCATAACCTATTGAAGACACTGAAATTACTCATCTTATACGATAGAAGAAAAGTTTGTGATATAGTTCTTCTTTACAAAATTGTAAATAATATGTTGGACAGCCCTGAACTATTAACGTGTGTAAATTACAATATCTTATCCTTACATAGAACTCGATAAATTGTCACGTTTTATTGCCATAATTCCAGAACTTATTACCAACCAAATTCTGTGATCAGCAGAATATTAAAGACTGGTAATGAATATGGTTATACGGTTGACATTTTCAATGACAATCTAGTGAAAATAAAGTTAACACTTAATTAAAGAGACAATATTAGGTATTTCATTACTAACTTCCACTATTACTATATACAGTATTATGATACGTATAATACGTATAACTGTATTGCACTTTATATTTTTATACTCATACTAGCTGGTTGGCCCGGCTTCGCTCGGGATCATAATTCGGTAAGCATAGAATTGTGTTGATGTATCTTTTTTGCTGGTTTCGGCTGGCTGTGATTGGATTGCCTTGCTGGACCGTCTTCGCTTTACCAAAATATCAATAGATATTTTAGCACACAATCATAACACTCTAGAGAGAACTTTCCAAAACTTTCTAGAGAATTCTGAAATTTTATAGAAATTTCTGGAATCTTCTAGAACTTTTCCTTTCCAGAACCTTCTAAAGCATTATAATTCTTTCTGGAACCTCTAGACCCGTCAACGCACTCCCCCACTAAGTTTGAAAACTTATATAACTTCTCTTCCAGAACTTTCTAGAGCATTCTCGAACCTTCTAGAACTTTCGGGAACATTTTAAACTCGTTGACACACTCCGCAACTCAGTTTGGAACCTTATAGAACTTTCTGAAACTTTCTCCATCCAGAACTTTCTAGAGCATTCTGGAACCTTCTATTAATCTTCTGGAACCTTCTATACTCACCGATGAACTTAGCCACTCTGTTTGTAACCTTATAGAACCTTTTTAAACTTTATCCTTCTAGAACCTTCTAAATAATTCGAGAACCTTAATGAACTTTCTGAAACCTTCTAGACTCACCGACACACTCCGCCACTCAGTATAGAACTTTTAGGAATCGTCTAGAGCGTTATCTTTCTAGAAATTTTTATAGCTTTACCGAACATTCTAGAACCTTCTAGACTCACGACACACTCCGCCACACTGTTTGGTACGTTAGAGAACTTTCGGAAATCTTCTAAAGCGTTCTCCTTCCAGAACATTCGAGAACTTTATTGAACGTTTTAGAACCTTCCAGATTCATCGACACACTCCGCCACTCTGTTTAGAACTATTTAGAACCTTCTTGAACTTTGTCTTTTCAGAACCTTCTAAAGCATTCGAGAAACTTCACGAACGTTCTGGAACCTTTTGGACACACCGACACACTCCGCTTCTCAGTTTGGAACCTTATAGAACTTTCGGGATTTTTCTAGAACGTTCTCCTTCCAGGACTTTCTACAGTGGATTTTTCCGGAACCTTTTAGACTTACCGACACAGTCGGAGAGCCCATTCTGGAACAATCTGAAGCATTTGCGGTTTTCTCATAACAAAACAATGTGCTAGAATGCACATTTTCGTCACCTACTCCCACCCACGCTCAGCCACCCCCACCAAACTCGCATATTTTCAATGTGACACCAAGAGCTATCTACTACCATAACCTCCAGGGGGTGGTAGTATCTGGTTGTGAAGAAAACTTTGCGGGTAGGGAAACACGGGTTTCTTTTTATATATATATTGATTGATTGATTGATTTGAATGCTTATACCTGATATTTTTACTCCTTATACTTGATATTGTTTTATATACATTATTTGATATATATATATAATAGATAAATATCTATATATATATAATATATATATATATATATAAATTATATAAATTATTTGTGAATTACAATATTTTTATACGTAAAAGCCTATAATGGGCGTGAACAAATAAAATAAATTAATAAATATCACTCTTAAATAAACACTTTATTATCGCTGGGTAACACGTATTTAACATTCACCAGAACATTCCATCCAATTTCGCTCGTAGTATTTATCGCATTTATTTATTTCGCCAATTAGGTACTTCGCTCGATTATTCACATTATTTATCGCTATGATTCCCTTAGACTGACCACTAGGGTGGTCCAAAAAATTTTTTTTTGGCCACCCCGTGAATTTTTTACATGTGTTCGTAGTAATAATATAGTAAAGTTTCAGCGAGATAGCTCAAGTAGAAAGGGGTGCTCAATCGAGTGTTGTTTTTGAATTTTTTGTTTAAAATGTTTAATTTTTACTTCTTGTTACAGGACAGTTTCGTGTGTTAAACTATTAAATAAATATTAAAATACTCTACTAAAGAATTTGATAGAAAAATTTAAATTGTTTTAGTACTTATTTAGTAGACTGTGAAGTGAATCAGTGTAATAAAATGTGTTCATCTACTCGAAAAAAGACGAAATTTTTCTACTTGGGGTTCGAGATATTGAGCCATTGATAGGGCTTAACTCCCTACTTTTCGGCAAGTTTTACTCCGTTATCACTACATATTAAATGAATCCAAAAATGTAAAATATTCCGCGCATGTACTTATTCAAGAACTTATAGAAATATGGAGTAAATCTAGTATTCCGACCAGACAACAAAATCACTGCGTCGAAGAACTGATAAAGTTTCTTTCTTGTCTCTGGTAATGGTTATGAAAAACTATTAGGAGTACCTAAACTTACTGCAGGAACGGGGGAACAAATATCTGATGCTGTTTTTGACACAATGCAACAGTGGAATGTCACAAATAAAGCCCGGGCTACGAGTTTTGACACTACTGCTTCTAACACCGGTGCCAAAAGGGAGCTTGCACTCTTTTAGAAGAAAAGACAGGACGTGATCTTTTGTGGCTTACTTATCGTCATCAGGTCTTTGAAATAATGCTTTCAAAAATATTTAGTCTGTGTTTTGGGCCATCAAGCTCTCCTCGAATCCCACTTTTCAAAAGATTCAGCGATATTTGGGAAACATTACCGAAGGAGCACTACGATTGTCTTGACCTCGATAAGAACGCAGAGCAGTTCGCTGAAAATACTCTTAAGAGTCTTACAACCGCTCTATCTGGAGATAATCAAGTTCGTGATGATTATGAAGAGCTAATAAAGCTCACCAAGATTGTTTTGAGCAGACCACCTGCGAAGATACATTGGCGCGCTCCAGGTCCGATTCATCATGCTCGTTGGATGGCGAAACTGCAGTATGCTTTAAAGATTTTTCTCTTTCTAAATAATTTATAAGCATTTAAACTAACCAAGAGAGAAGAAAACAAATTGTTCGATTTGTTAGTTTTGGTGTGCTCATCTACACCAAAGTTTGGATCGAAGCGCCTTTAGCAGCAGATGCACCAGTAAATGACTTACTAGTTTAGAAGAGCTTAAAATTGTACGAAGCCATTGATTCCGAAATCAGTATAGCAGCTAGGAGTGTCTTAGAGCGTCACTTATGGTATTTGTCAGATGAACTAGTTGCACTTGCCTTGTTTTCTGACAAGCTGTCTGCTGCTGAGAAACCGGCCAATGTTCAAAAATGATGGCGGCAATCGTTCAATACGAGGTGATTCTGCTAAGCTTGCCTCAGATGCACGTTAGAAGCTTTTGCAACACAAAGAACGTTGAAAACACTCCTAGTTCTTGATAACAAGGAATCTTTCTTGCAATTACCGCCTGAGACTTAGAATGAAAATGTTGACTACCTTCAAGGTAAAAGCTGCGTCAAAAATTTGCGTGTTGTTAATGATACAGCAGAGAGAGGTATTAAACTATTTGAAGATCACAACACGATACTCACTAAGAATGAGGAAGAATAGCAATTTTTACTTCACATCGTTGAACGATACAGATTAATCTTTTTTACTGAAACATCCAAAAAGGAGTTAACAAACATAGTTTTGAAAGATTGCGACTAATATTATGTTAATTATTGCTTTGTTACCAAATTTTGTTCACATTTAAATAATTTGTATACTTATTTGATTAAAATAATTGTAATATTAATAAACCTTAAAATACGTGTTTTACTTAAAATCCTGAACTTTTGGTAACAAACTTCTAATTCTATGAGCACCCCCTTGTTTATAAGGTAGGGGGCTGAAATTTTTAACACATAATAGGAATTGTACAACACATAATAACAAATCAAGGGGGTGGCGACACCTATATTTGAATTTTTTTCTATATGGACCTGGACCACCCTACTGACCACAGTGGGCGTCGTCTGATGGCTCGTGGCCGACTTCGCATGGTAACGATCTGTCAAACACGACCACCTTGCGCCGCGGCTGGCGCCGTATTTATACCCGAAAATGTTGGTATTTTCGTACTTTCTAGGTTATCCTTGTGTTTAGGAAAAGTTCCTCGACACTGCGTACATTCTTTTTAGCATGCCATTCCATGAAAATGTTCTATATCATCTGTATTCGAAAAGATAACTTTCCAAAAATATCAAGTCACACAAATGAATAAAAAAATTGATGATGTAGATTTATCTTTATTTATAATATGGAGCCGGTAAATCTCTTCATTTATATCAATCCGTATCAAATTTCATTAAATCTAAACAAAAAACTGCAATTCAAAATAAAAAAATTATTTAAACTCTGTAAAGTTTAACCGTTGAAAATTCTGAGAAGACGATTAAGAAAATTCTAAAAAAAATTCTATGAAGACACTTAAGAAAATCACTTTCAAAACACTTCTCCGATCCTCCACATGTTTCCGTTAATGACCAAAAAAAATCCTCCCTACCACGCGGTTCCTTACCCTACACGAGTAGATTGATAAACTGTAGTGTTTAAGTTAGTTAATATCTATACCTGATGATGAGGGGCAGTGCTTCTCTCGAACGTAGTAATAAATATCTGAAACATTGCGGGTGTTGTATAAAATTTAAATAAAAATTATATTTTTAATTCAAATGTTGAACCACGAAGTAACCGCATTCAATGATAGAAAACTACAATTTCATTCAAAAGATAGATATTCAATTTGTTTATTTATGTTAATATTTTAGATACGTAATTTTTAGATAGAAACAGAGTAGATTTACAAATACTCGTATAATAAAAAAAATAGCGAATCCCCAGGCAGCAAACGCATGCTGGTGTAAGAGGTCATCAAATACTATATGTGTGTAATAACTATACATAAGACCATTTACACTTTAAACAACTTTTAATTACAGATAACATGATTTACGAACTATCTCCTCCCCAAAACAAGTCTTTTCAGTTGTTTGTTGAAGAGTCTTATACTATTATGTCTTTTAGCGCACTTATAATATAATTTTTATTCTAACGAAAGTTGTGCACGTGCAGCGTTCGCAGCATGTAGCGGAAATGCGAAACCATGAAGTTAGTCGTCAAAGTTATTGTCGAGGTTTGACTGCGTTCAGCTCCGTTTCGCTCCGCTCGCAGAATGTCATGTACCTTGTAATTACTATGCAATTCTTGGCTTCAGTTTTTAGTATGTCGTGATTTTGTATTTATTTTTTAATATTTTTAATATTTAATAAGTAGTTTTTTATGTGTGCCAAAGAAATATGACTTCTATCGCATGTACATAAGTACACATCCATTTTTTTTTATTTGTAATAAGTTCCTTTATAGCTCGAACTAGAATTATCATGATCCAAAAATATTTTCGTATATTTATTTATGTCATTAGAAAAAAAATTAACATTGACCGTTCGAGAAACTTCGATTTAATGCATAGTTAGACTCTCACATTAGACATTATTTTTAAAATTGGTAGAAATCAGTTTGTTTCACCCGCATCTACCTCATATATACATACAATTTCTTCATATAACGTGTTCAAATATTAAATTAAAGTCAACTCATTTTGAACTGTATAAATTTGAACTATAATGATAAACATTAATATTTGAAAAAATGTGTGGGGGTCAATGACCCACGTTCCATAACCACCGCTGTCGACGACAGTTGCACGGGAAAAATACCATCGGCCGACATCAATCACCAGCAACACGTGTATGAAGAAAGCTAACATCGAGCTTCGCACGCAGAAGTAGCAAACGGAGCGAGGTTTAAATTATGATGATGAAGCAAGATACACCCAGTCCTCAGAAATACAAAATCCTAACGCGACGCTTTACTCGTTCAGGAATTTTGCGGATGGTATGGCAATCTCACGCAGACAAAGGAATGTAAATATGCTGATAGCCTCTTTCTCACACAGGGATATAAAAGACGTAGCGAATTCCCAAGTTAGTTCATTTCCTTTGCCTCCACCATGAGGTCACGCTGCCTGACGACTGCTACTTGTAGCATCACCTACGTAGCTCGTCTCTCCCTACGCCATACGACCAATCTCCAACCTGCAGTAGCTACGACATCAAACACAATCGCTACGCAACTCAACTCATTCCTCGATACGCCTCCAGGCTCCAACCCATCGATCATTGTCAACCTCATCGCTCCACAGTCTTCGCAACCTCCAGCAGAGAACACCATCTGCTTCCGGCGGTACCACATCATCCTCGATCTCACCGCGATACGCCACCTGCATCAGCCATCAGCACCATCTCCAGCTCACAGCACGATCTTCATCTTGACGCACGCGACCAAGAATAAAGTTGACGACTCCAGGCGCACCCAGCTGGAACACCGATGATCGCCGTTATCTACGAAGGTCGAGAGACAAAGCACTCACTATAATTTAACCGAAAATTAAATAAACTCCATAAAACTGACCGCGGCTTTCCGATCATATCAGCTGTTTTCATCGTGTAATACATTGTACTAAAGTGGAGAGCCGGGACACGGTACCCTACAAATGTGTTGACATTTCTCTTAGAAACTTAACTGGTACGTATGCAAATATGTACCCCCGTATATTTTGTGTACTGCCACTATTATCCTGAAAATTTGGAAGCGTGTGCTTATATTTGTGATTGTTGGAATATTGTAAATGTTTGCAATAAAACTGTACTGTCAAAATAAATAACCCGCAGGGTATTAAATCTCTTTTACGTATTTAAAATATGTCTTTGAAATATTATGTAAATAATAAAACGGTTATTCAAATAAAAAATAAAAAACACATGATTCTATTTGACTAAGCGTTACACAGTGTGTCTAGATCTAATAACTGAAATCAGAAAATCTGAAAAAGTTAAAAAAAAAATTGTATTCATTATTTTGATTTAGTGAAGTCAATAAGTTGTAAACTGTGTAAAAAGTGTTATAAAGGACCAGCGAATAAAAATATGTGTATATTTTAAACAGTTTCTCTTAAAAGATTAATTGTTGGAAAACTTTACAACCGATTTCAAAATATTTTTTTTTAATAATTAAAGATGATCGTATACTATACGAAATTATTGAAAAAAATAAACATGTCAGAAGTCTATACATTTATGTAACAGTGTGGAGCAATTTTCTTTTTTTCCAAAACATCGTCGATTTGGTTATTTATTAAATGATTAAAAATACATCCGACAAACGGAACGAAGTCGACGTGAGCCGTTTTCTCACTCTTGTATTCTTTCTTTACCGTAGAACTCTTTACACTCGTTTAGTTTTGTAACCCCAAATAACTTGTAACATTTTTATTGTAATATTGTATTTAGTGTATGGAGTAGCTTGTTGGTGTATTGGTTATGACTCTCACCTAGTTATCTAGTCGGTGGTTCGAGTTTAAAATTAAAATTTTAAAATCCGAGAAATTGAAACTAGGTGAGAGTCATTCTTCTAGTGATCCAGTGGTCTGAAGTTTGAATTTAAAACAAAAGAAAAATTATACAAAAAAAATATATGAAAGCCAGGTAGCAAGATCCCTGTATTATCCTATATTTAGAAAAGCGGAGCTCAGCCAGCGAGCAAAGTTGGCAGTATTCAAATCGGTTTTCAGACCAGCCCTAGTGTGCGGCCATGAGCACTGGATCTTGCCCGAAGAACCCGCTCAAGGCTATAGGCCGCCGAGATGGGAGTTCTACGAGGAATAGTAGGAATTACCAGAAGGGACAGAATCAGAAATACTCAAATAAGATAATGTCTCGAAGTAGAAACCTTATTGGAGTTTATCGAGAAATCGCAGTTGCGGTGGTTGGGACTATCCTGCGGATACCGGCAGATAGACTGCCAAAGCGGATATTCCAGGCAAGACCAAGACCAGAAGGCAGAGGAGCTGGAGGCAATACTCGGAGGACTGCTGCGAAGCGAGGCTGCAACAAGATTCGGCTGACGTGGATAGCGAAGCCCGAGACAGGAAAAGTTGGAACCTTTTGTGCGGTGCAGGGAACCCGACCCGATAGAATAAGGGGTAGAAGAAGAATAAAAAGAAAAAAAATACATTTTTTATTCTTATTGTGCCCTATCCTTTCAGCAGGAGTTGGCCATCATCTTGACTAAAATAACTTTATTTACTGTGGCCCGAAATAGCTGTACAGTAAATAGACTGGCCAAAACCACTGTCTAAGGTTTTTCAGCCGTGACTTTCTCTTTCCTCCAGTGTCCCGGCTTTCTTCCCAGGAATCTTTCTCAGGAGTGCAAGATCTCCTGTTTATCTGGATATTAAAGATTCAGGATTTTAGTTATTTTTATTTCAAAAAGTGCACTGCTCCTGGGAAACAATCGAACGGATTAGGGCCGATGCGATTTCCGAGAAAAGAAGAAATAGGTAAGAAAAAGGCCCAACACAACCCCACTGCCCATCGACTCACAACCCCACTGCCCATCGACTCACAACCCCACTGCCCATCGACTCACAACCCCACTGCCCATCGAATGCACGTGTACAACTTGTAGAAAAGTGTGCCCAGCCACGCTCGAACTCGTAATTAAAACACGGCACACGTCATCCTCGCAACGAAGGACAGCCGAAGACTCTCAAAGATTCACAAAAAGCTGCTTTTACTTTGATGAAATACACAAATGTTTTGGTTTATGTGTTTGATTTTCCCATATTTTATATTGTTTGTTGCCAATGATGAGACAAGTCAGGAAGACGCAAAGACACAAAACAAATTATTCCATCTATATCATTAGCATTGCCGACGATCGGTACTATGCAACAAATCATACGTGAAAGTAACCCTGCGAGAAACTGCCGAAAATATGTTGTTTTTTTTTATATTTCATCACTTATAATTTAGGAATATTACTCGAATCGGAGACTCTATTGGTGACCATCACTATCTACACCAAACCTATCATAAAATCATAAAGATAAACTCAAGAAAATGAGGAAATTTTTCTACCAAAGGCTGTTTTAGCCATTATATCCTAACGAAATGGTAAAAGAAATTTTCATACCGAATCCCTCGTAATATGTCAATGAAAACAATAACATGAAAGCCTCGATTACTTTCTAAAATAGCCTATAGCACTCGGGAACGGTCTACAAGCGCCTGAAACAACCTAGAAACGACCAGAACCTTCTCCTAAACACAAGAATGGAAACGAATCTTCTCGAGGGTTTGAAAACAACACGTTCACGTATAAATAGAGCGAGTCTAAACCACGCAGAGAGTCTTTTTTGACATTTATATCGGTGCAAAGTACGCTGCGGAACGACGGCCGGGATAGTCAGTCATAGCGACAGAAATCAAGCGAAATAATCGGGCAGAGTACCTAACTGGCGATTTAAATAACGTGCGGTAATTTGGACGGAAAATTCTAGAAAGTGATAATTAAAGTGTTACCCAGTGATAATAAAGTGTTCGTAGACGAGTGGTAAATAAATAAATCTCTGAAATAGAATATACAAAATACTTATGACTCGTCATAAACAGACGCTTCAAATGGACTAATCATAAAGACAAAGTAATTGACTCTATGACTAAACTGACTAGCCTATTCCACAAAGTACAAGAAATCACACCGAACACCATAAAAAAACTGATGTACGAGGCATACGTTAAGAGTAGAATAGGATATATGATACCCTTCTGGAGAATCGGGAACCAGAAAATCCTAAACAGACTCCAACGACACCAAAATAAAATACTGAAAATGGTCTACAATCTAAAATACCTGACATTAACTGAAACGGTTTACCGAATAATACAGCAATTAGACGTTGATAACATTATAAAAATTTAAACACTAAAACTCATTCATAAGCTAGCAAATGGTGAAATAGGTACAAGACAAAGATTAAATTACACAAAATACATGAAAATCATCAACACTAGAACAGTTCAAAACTTCCACATGACACAAGCCAAAACAAAAATAGGACAAACACGACTAATTTGTAACGAATTAAAATTATACAACGACCTACCGTAACACACCAAACAATTGACTACTAACAATTTCAAAATAGAAGTGACGAAAAGGCTAAAACTCGGCCAAATATAACAAATGACTTTGTGTCCTTATTATTATTATATTATTATATCGTCCAGGTATATTCCAGGTCTGTCATATTTTAAATAAATAAATAAATTATAAAAAAAACGAGCGAGTCTTACAATAGTCGCATATGATATTGTGTAACATTTGACATCTCACAATTAAAAATATCAATTAAGCAGCAACAGAAATTAACATCAAAATTTTAAAAAGCTAAAACCTATATATTTATTAATAAGTTAATATGTACAAGTAAAAAAAGCATGGGCATTTATTAATTATTGAATTTTGCCATTAAGTTTTTTTGTCACTAGATAGGTAACGTATATCTACATACGCATTTTTTTTAGAAATGTGTTTGGTCAATTATATGTTTCTATTTATGTTCATAGATGGCGGTAGTGTGCCGCCATACATACGCCAACTTTGAATAAATATTTAAAAATAATCACAAAAATTATTTAAATTTGAGAATGTAAATCATTAAGGGTAGTTATTGCTTACATTAATGTTAAAAAAATATGTATTGGAAAGTTTCGAAGATATAAGCTAAAATATATCAAAGTTACAACATCCACACGCATGACACCAGCCTCGCAACAGATATACAAAATCAGTAGCATTGACTGGCAGTGTGTGTATTCGCTGCGATGGCACTCGCTGGACATTGATTTATTTATAAACGATGATTTTTTCCATCGCGTTAAATGAAATTGCGCGCGTCGTATTTCCTGTTACGCATTTCGGTCCTTTTTCACGAAATCACTGCCACAGATTGCAGGAAAGCGAGAGGAAACAGCAAAAAAATATAAAAAATAGTGTGATTTAAAGAATAGCGTTAAGTTTAATCCGTTTTAAGTGTCCATTAGTTATAATCACTAGTTAATTTCCAGTTGTTTCGTTTGCCACCCTGGCCACTATCCGAGACAATATTATATTGGTGGCCATGTGAAGGTTGGTATTACGGTCACCGTGTTAAGGTTGGTATTACGGTCGTTAGACATTTGATGACGACGTTGAATATGAATTCAACGAAACATCGAGAATCGTTTCTCGGAAACACATACGATTCGTATAAAATATTCGTAACTATTTACATCACCATGTTGTTCATAGGACAGTTTTCTCCGAATAATTGTTAAATAAATAAGCGAACGAAAGCAAACTTCTATTGTCTTAATTAACAATTCACTCTATTTTCAGGCGAATTTATTTAACTGTAAACTGATAAATAAATGATGTTTGAGAACTTTTCAGAATTTCTTGAATGTAATCAAATCGTTATTATTCCTCGGTTCTCAAACTGTTGTGATTTCTCGAGAAGAACGCGAGGATCTGGAAACTTGTAAATTCGATTAAAAATGCAAATAAACATCTTTTCGCTCTCCCGAAACAACGAGGCCGAAAGTAATTCAACATTATTTCATTTTAATAATTTACCCAAACTTTTGGGCCACAGTTTTGCGTTCACTTTTAGACAAAGCGAGTTGTACAAAATAAAAAATTTAAAGCGCTGACTGTCCATTCCGCGTCAGTTATATAAGAGGATCAAAAATTATGGGAAATTTTCGTTTCTTCTCAAAAAACCATTATAGCGTAGTATACAAAGCAATAACTTTGAGGGAGTCTTTCTCATTCAATTTTGAATACAAAATATTCATTAAACTTTGAGTGAAATGATAACGGTTAAGGAAATTTCAAAATTTACATTTTGCGTATCGACAGTCTCCATGTATACTGTCAAGTCTGCAAAAATTTCATTTTCGTTTTAGTATCTTAAACCATCCAATGCACCTACTCTATATTTTCGAATAATGTTGAAAAAAGTTTATATTTCATTAAATATATGTTTTGTTTGAAGCGAAAGTTTAATTTTTATTCAAAAAATTTTAATTATATTAATTGTATATCTACTTCTTTTATTTTTTTAATTACACCAACAATTCTAAAAAAATTCCAATAATTGCGAGTAATCAAGAACTTCAGTAATAATATTTAAAAATAATTTTTCAAATAATTTAGAAAAACAAGAAACAAAAGACATTTCATTCTGATATTTTGACAGTTATACAATACACTGACGATGGAAAGGTTTTTCTGAAACATGTTGGTATAATTAATTAAATAAAAGAAATAGATATATACAAATAATATAATCAATATTTTATAAAAATGTCAATCTACAATGTTGCGGAATCAACGTTGTCCGGAAATATAGACTAAATTGGATGATTTAAGATATTAAAGCGAATAAATATTTTTTGCAGTTTCGACAGTAAATGTAAGGACCCTCAATATGTATATATATATATTTAGCAACATACATATGTGTTAATGTAATGTGATTATATAAGCATATGTAAATAAATAATTTATTTAATATGTTCTACGGGATTTACCTATGCATATTTATTTATAACTAGCTGTTCCTTCCCGGCGTTGCACGGGTCGAGGATTAAGTTAAAAATAAGATTGTGAGGGGAAACAAAGGTCCCATTGTTTTGAAAAACCTCTAAAAAAACATGTTTCCATGTAATCTAGGCTCGAATGGAAGGGATGTCCAGGGTGGATAAATGAGACCCATGTTTACCACCAGGTACTTAAGAATATTTGTGCATAATTCGGTAGAATTTTCATTGAAAATATATCAGGGGTAGAGGAAGGAGTAAAGGGGGAGGATGGAGTTGTCGCCTCTGTTACCCGACTGGTCTTAAAGGATAAATTGATAAATAAATGTAGATTTGTTCAAAAAATATATCAATGCAAAATTTGGGTCCGATCGGTCAAACGGTGTAGATTTGAACAGAAAATGAAAATATATCACGGGGAGAGATGGGGCAAAGGGGAATAGGGAAATGTCGCCTTTGTTACCCGCCGGTTCCTTAATTATAAGTATGCAAAAACTGAGTCGGATCGGTCAAACGGTGCAGATTTGCACAGCAAAATTTATCAGTAGTGAGAGTAGGGTAAAGGGGGAGGCGGTTGATTTCGCTAATCTTATCCGCCAGGTCCTAAATAATAAGTATGCAAAATTTTAGTCAGATCGGTCAAACGGTACAGATTTGCATTAAAAATATATAAGAGGAGGAGTAGGGGTAAAGGGGAAGGGGGAAAAGGTCTCTCATGTTATCCAACGGGACCTAAATAATAAGTTTGCAGAATTTGAGTTGGATCGGTCAAACGGTACGGATTTGCATTGAAAATATAGAAGGGGTAAAAGGGGAGGGGAAAGGGGTAAAAGGGAAGGGGAGGGGGTCGCCTATGTTACCCGCGGGGTCTTCTGGAATAAGTATACAAAATTTGAGTTGAATCGAACAAACAGTGTAGATTTGTGTAGAGAACAGACAAACAGACATTGATTTATATAGGTATAGGTAGTGTGTGTTGCTTTTACGTCCAAGAGATGGCGCCGTTTTACAAAAAAACCTTTTTTTTTGATATCGTTATAAATATTTTGTCTCATACCAATATAAAAGTAGGTACCGGCGCTTTTTTTTCAAATAATTTGTGTCATCAAATACACAACACAATAATCATGTCATCAAATACACAACACAGCTGTACTTGTTCACAAAACTCATACAAATTTAATAAAATACTAGGTGCCCGTTGCACGACTACGCGTGCAATTTAGCCTGGCGGCAGACTGTGCCAGATTATAATATTCGATAGAAGAAGATGAGAGCTGTCTGTGGTAATTTTTTAAATTGAAATCGGATTATAAATAACCTAGTTGTGAAAGATCTTGTGTGGGGGTGGGAACTTCGAATTTAAAAAACCGAAGGATGGGAGAAGAAGCCGCTGCGCGCCCGAAGCCGCGCAAAGGCCGCGCAAAGGTGAGTAAGACAGACAGCTCCCGCTTTGCGGTCGCAGATGCCCGCTGGGCGGGCGACGGGTGACGGCAGTGAAAAGGCGCGGACGGGCTGCGCCCGTCTATGACTTTTTAAATTCTCGAAATCGGGCTTCGCTTCGCGGAGATATACATGAAAAACCCAAAAACCAAAACCTTACTTAACTTAAACTAACCTAACCTAACCTAACCTAACCTTTCCCAACCTAACCTAAACTTACCTAAGAATCTGGAAGCAAATTAACCTAAGAAAAAATATATTTCCAATATTAGAGTAGTAATGAGACAAAAAAAAAATTGATTTTGGTTTTTTGATTTTGACTTTTTGATTTTGTTTATATGTATTTGGAAAAAAAATTGGGTTATGGTTTAAAAAAAATTTTTTGGTGTTCGGTTTTTGAAAAAGAAATATTTTGGACAAAACACTTTGACAATTTTTCAAAATGTCAACTCTGTATATAATTTTCCAAACGGTTAAAACGTAACGTGATGCTTAAATTATTCACAATCCCCAAAATGTGACGTTAATAACTAAAAAACACTCTGTAGAATATTTCTCAAATAATCATAAAATATAATCCCCCCTGCGAAGTGTATTTCGATGAAATGCGCATTTAAACAATTTTACATTATTACCATCATAAAAAAAAACCCTGAATAAAAAAAATTTTCCCAAAAAAAATGTCATCAATGTTGAAAATCTAAAATCCGAAAAAAAATTTAGAGTGATCACAGATAAACATCCTTGCATAAAAAACACCCTGTATAATTTTCCCATCCAAGCACATTTTCAAAATCGTTACGTCACATCTATGCAAAAGCTCATTTCGAAAAAACGCTCATTTTCTCAATTTTACATTATTACCATCATAAAAAAACACCCTGTATAAAACTGTATAACTGTATAAAAAAACCTTTTCCAAAAAAAACATCATCAATGTTGAAAATATAAAATCCAAAAAAACATTCGAGTGATCACAAATAAACATTATTGCATAAAAAACACCCTGTATAATATTTCCCACTCGATCGATATCGTGACGTCACATCCCTATTCTAAAAATATTATCATCAATAAAAACACCCCGTATAATATTATACGGTATATTTAGTAATGAAAATTAATTAATCTCAAAAGAGCGTGTTTTTGTATGAAAAACGCGCTCTTGTTGAATTAATTCATTATATCTCATACAAATCATCGAAAACGTGTCATCACTCCCGTGTGAAAAATGGTTTATTACCTACCTACTATTATTATTTTAAATACCTTTAATATTCGAAAAACTCACTAAGGCTGGTTATATGTTACATTTAATACCCTTATATTAAATATACGAAAAAATATATTAAATATACTAATGTCAATTTGCAAATTCTAACAAAAAACAGCATTTTTTAAATAGCTTTACTGGCCGTTAATTTTTTCTACAACGTTTTAAATTTCTATTAAAAATAATGAAAAACATATGAAGCATTCTTATTCTAATATTTTTTTCTTCGTAAATAAGCGTAATGATCAGATAAACCATTTTTAAATCAATTCAAAGTATTTTCTTTGAAATGTCACATTGAGTTCCGCAAATGTCAAATTTGATCTGCTGAACTTTTCACGAATTTAAAGAAGGAACATTTTTTCACACTAATGTAGTGAAATTTCACATCGGGGTTTGTTGTTTCGAGATTTTTTTAAATAATTATATTTTTTGCGGAGGATAATATAAAAAAAAACTAAGTAATACGATGCAGATCGTTATGATTTTTTGAGTACAGGTACAATATAGTCTTACTCATCATTAAAATTCAAAATATCCTAATTTCATACAAAATTCATTGAGTTATGCGCTACACAAAGAAATCACTAAAAAATTCGTAAAAAATTCAAAAATTAAATAATGTTAAATATTAGTATTGTATCGTTTGCAACATACTAATACGCATCAACAGTATCATTTTCAATCAAGTATCTCAAATACTTACCGAGATATTTGTCATAATATTTTTAAAATTTCAAAGTTAAAAAAAAAGAAGAAGAAGAAGTACTAAATTATGGTTCTAATTTTAGTTTCACGCCAGCGTGAGGATCTTTCATAATCTGTTTTTAAAATTAAAATACTCCCCGTACTTTCAGTAAAAAACGTGAATAAAGGAAACGCAAAGTTTGCAAAAAGTACGTAAAAACGAAATAAATTTAAAAAAAATAAATTAATAATTAGATTATACGCTTCACGTGATTATCTATCTTTTCGCCGATTCGAATTTTGAAATTTTGAAAACTGACGAAAATATGCAAGAAAAACCCATTTTCGCTCAAACGGGCGTAGAAAAAAAATAAGGAGAAGAAGAAAAATAAAAGCTCAAAATTTGGATGCGAAAATTAATTGCCTTTCATATTCTTTTTACCAAATATTTTTATCGCGTATACTCGCGGAGAAAACTGCAAAAAAGCGCGCAAAAACGGAGAAAAAAACGACAAAAAATCGAAATGTCCATTTTGGCGACAAACATTTATATATCGCGGAATGTGGTCTATTTTTTTAATATATATGACATATTTTTATTAAATTTGTATGAGATTTGTGGACAAGTCTCTGCCTATCCCTGCTTAAAAATGACATAATGTAATGTGTGTTAATTTTCATAGAGTGTTTTCGTTTTTTAAAACGGATCATCAAAATACAAAATTTGCTAGGTTACTAAGTCCGTTGTTAATAATGATGATATCTGTTTTCGTTGTCTGTCTGTAACTTAACAACTTTAGTTAATTAGAGTGTGACACGCATTCAGCGCGCGGTTAATGTTACGCGGTCACGCAAGGATCGTTATCAATTATTATTAATTCCCGTGATTTTTCACGGACGTACGTCTAGTAAAATAATAATCATGTATAAAAGGTAAAAAATAATCATAACTCTCTATGTAATAATGTCAGTCACTAACGCTACCCAGACGCTAAGCTTTGCTGAATGGCGCTGTTCTCACAGCCGTAACTCGCGTCCTAAATATGTAGAAATAAAATTATGTCATTTTGACGGGTAAATAATAAATGTTCTAATAAGTTCTAAACGCAGGTAAATTAATACTCAAATTTTGAAGAATAAATACTACTTCTAAATGGTTTCTGTTTTTGTACTTTAATTTGGCTTGTAAATACTCCGCCTATAAGCTCGAGCTATTAGCTCATACTATGGGGAGTATAATGTCATTAAAATGTTATAACATTGATTTAATTTATCATAAAAAACTTTATTATTTATCCACTGTATAAATAAATAATGATAATATTTAGCAATGCAAATCTAAAACAAATATTACTTAAAACTCCAAATAATTTCAATACTATTAGGATTCTAACCCTGAATCTTCCTAATCGCAGACTTGTTATCCGCTACGCGATAAATCTACGCATACAAAGCTTATATCATTATGCCTGTTTTTCCGAACTGGGATAAGTAACGTGAATCTGAATTTACTCTAATGTGCCCAAAGAAGTTTCACTTCAAAAAGGCTTAAGGCTTGTCCGTCTTAAGGTTTTATGCAGCCCTGCTCCCCACCGATAAATAAACCACTCAATGAAACAGTCATCTCCATACAGAGAGAGAGTAAAGAACCAAGTAAGAAGGCGCCATCTATGTACCGCCGCGCGCAGCCGCTAATAGCACTCTGGCGGTTACCCGCGTCACGAACCACTCAGCCAAGCTATCTACCCTTTTCAGTTCAATTATCTTACACACGCGCCCGCGGCCTCCCCGTAATATTTCAATTCGTTGACATCCAAATAAGTCGGCCGCGATAAAAGGAGGTATCCCCACATTCATCCCCCGAGTGGAATTTTCATCCCTTGGGGAAATTTCCATGCAATGATGACAGCAATAACACGACGGCGAAGGATACCTAGTCTGGGCCGTGATATTGAATAGATCCCCAAAGAAACAGAATTATTAACCTTTGGGTACCGGATGATTGTAAATAGAATCTGAGTCCGGAGCGGGGTACGATGGGACCCCGCTCAAATTTACGGTTTAATGAAGTGTAATGGTTTTTAAATGTTCTATATATTTTTTATTGCATTTCTTATAAACTTTTAGATTACGTCGTGTACACGCCAGCCATCAATGCCATAAAAATATATATCAAATAAAGCCAATTTCATGGATAATAACAATATTTTCCTGTGTTTTATTTCAAATTAAAGTTCCCCGCCTCCAAAAAAAACACATTTTACAATGCGAACAAGATTCTAGTAAATTTATCGTCATTTTATAAGAAATAGTAGCGTAGTATTCTAACATCTCATGACCGTTATTTTAACCGGTATCCATGGTACATTTATATAAGATTTGTATCTGATTGTATCGATGATTGGTAACTGTTACCATTCACCGATACAACCAGATACAAATCTCAAATAACGATTATTGTGGAAGCTGTTAAAATATCATTACTAGAATGAAGTAAGCGTATCGTGTAGAATATTGACGATTGCTTATGGAAAACCCTAATTTTTTCTACTTTTGACTGTCTCACTACACATTATCACTTTATTGTCTTTGGGCGTTGTTTTCTTTGGGATATTTATATATATATATATATATATATAGAAATTAGCTTATAAAGAATACCAGCTCACTGTCATTATTAAGTAGTTTTAAAAATAAAAATTTTTGGTTAATGTACCCCGTTCCGGTACGGGAGTGTCAATAACACCACGCCATCATTTATTTAATTCCTTCCAATCTCCAATCGGATATCGGCGATCTCAATTCCATTCGTCGCACAGAAAAACTCATAGTTCTCTTCTAGTTTGTGTTTTCTGGGGTAACATGCCGTGTTTTTACGACCTTTCTGATCAGTCACCATGCACGTCTTGTCAAGGAGGCACTCGAAATCTACAAGCACCACATGAATAGTGAATAGTAATAGATTTGATGGTCTCAAATTAAAAACATCATGGTATCCGGCGCTTCAAAACCAATCTCGTCACAGATTCTGCAAAGATGCTCAGACAATAGATGAAACATACACATAAGACAAGACAACTCATGATGATACATGTCTCCTGCACGGTATTGCGACGTAACACAAACACAGCGACACCCTACTTCCGACACGGTATTGCTAGCCAGTACTTAACGCAACACTGACGACGTTTCACTCTGCTTTCGTCACGTTATATCAAGTCAATACTTAACCG